>CM041778.1:401247226-401286088 GCA_023374045.1 Limonium bicolor | reverse complement strand
CCCTTCGTCATGTGGGGAGGTGCAACTAGGGTGTTCTCCTTCACATGTACTCAGGGGCGGAGACAGGGGGGGGGGGGCTGGTGGGTGTGTGGCCCCCCCAACTCCCTCGGGCATACTTAAATTAGTACTAGTTTTATTGTATATAGTTTATATATTTAGTAGATATTTGTTCGCCCCCATAACATTTTTGTAAAATATCACATGTTCACTAAGTTTTATTTATTATCAATTTAATTTCTAGTAATATATAATATTGTTTTAGAGTTATATTGTAAAATTATTTTTAGTCTTAGATAAACATACTCTAAATATTCTTATTTTAGTATAGTCTAAAGTAAAACATATTTATGTCAATCTTAGTAATCATTTATCTCTTACATCATATATAAGTGTTTTAGCTATTTTATTACAGATTTGTAAATTAAAATTATAGGAAATACTTAAAATATTTTGTAGAGGAAGTTTATAGATAAAAACTACTAGTTTTGAATTATTGTTCAATATTAATTGCATTGAAATATAATTTAGTATACCAATTTTTGAAAATTTTAAAAAAAATGTAAAACAAACTTATTTATTTGTTAAATATATATTTCAATTTATTTTAATTTTTATGTCAAATTTAATATCTAATATCAATTTTTAAATATAAATTTAAATATTTGAAAAATTTTATTAATATTAAATTTTTAATTAATTTTAAAATATTAATTAATATTATTAAAAATTTCTCACCCGAATATTTTCTAGCTTCGCCTCTGCATGTACTAAGTCGATCACCAACCTCGGAACCTTGCAGTCCAAATATGTCTTACCTTTTTTAATACTGGAGCGCTTCTTGTAAGTGATAGGATTAGTAGTTTCGAGAAAAAAAAAACTCTTACAATAAACAACCACTAAATAAACTCTTAAATTAAATAACCACCACATAAAACTATATGTTTCATGTATGAGAATTGGCTTTTGACCGTGCTTGTCTTAGATGATATATTTACAACATTCATACTAAGATGTTTGTTAAAAAAACATTCATACTAAGATGATTCCTATATAGAAACTATCTAAACTACATATAAATCACGTATTCTTCTTTAATAAGATACTAGCATATACTACAAAACAGTAAACAATAATCTTTTGGCACAAAGAAGAACCTCGTGAAAAAGCGCTGGATAAATTCTGTAGTATCCATCCAGAAGCTTCCTGAAACCCTTATCTACCTTACTCCTACACTACCCAATCTTACAGTTCATCTCATCTCATCTCATCCCGCAGCCTGCTTCCGGACTCTCTTCTTTAAGCAGGTAAAACCTTCTTCTTCCTTTTGTCTAGTGGGCGTGTATGTGTTCATTTTATAGACTTGATGGCTTCTTTGTTGCAGTCGCTCCCCGTTTCCGTTACCTTTTCCTATCTCATTCTTGGAATTCTTGTTCTAAAAACAAGGGAATTATAATTTAAAATTGACTTAGCTTATTTAGGCGACAGGGAAGCAATACTGTAGAAGAGATTGAGACTCCTCGATATCTCCTATGCACTAGCTTGTGTGTATTATCGAGAACTGGCTCGCGGAGAACTGTATTCAGTTCGTTTCATCTCGAAATTCATATGTTTTGGACGGATTTTCAAGGCTGCAAATTCTGTGTAATTGACAGGTCGTTCAGGTGAAATGGCCACCGCTTTAGGAGGCGTGTCGTCTGTCAGCTCGTTCGCGTCCTGTAGGAGCCAAGTAAACAACAGCAAATTGATCATTTCTTCGAACAGGTTATCTTTCTCTTCCTCCATTTCTTCAGTACCCGTAAGAGTAGGAACCACCGCAAATGGAGTTTCGAGGAAAAGATGTTCTGCTAAAGTGAAGGCCGCTGCCAAGCAAGTGCACTTCAATAAGAATGGCTCTGCAATTAGGAAGTTACAAGTGAGTTTGAAATTTCTGAGCTTCGAATTTACTGAGTGTTTTACTTTGATTGCGGTCTGGGGTACTTATTAACTGAGGCATTCTGGCTTGACTTTGCCAGGCTGGTGTTAATAAGCTAGCTGATTTAGTCGGAGTCACTCTTGGGCCAAAGGGAAGGAATGTGGTTTTGGAGAGTAAATATGGCTCTCCCAGAATCGTAAATGACGGAGTCACTGTTGCCAAGGAGGTATATTTGTATTCAGAGCACCTCAGATTAAGTTTTCTGCCTTGTTATGGTATATAGGAGTGGCTGCACTGTCATGACATTGGGGGTTCATGATCGTTCCTCTGCGGTCTGTTGCTTTTCTGGTTTATCACGTGAGGTCACCATTTGTAGCTGTTAGAGCTGCAGCCTAAGTGGTTATACTTTTATGCGCAGGTTGAGCTTGAGGACCCTGTTGAGGAGATAGGGGCTAGGCTGGTAAGGCAAGCTGCTTCCAAGACAAATGATCTAGCTGGGGATGGGACAACCACATCTGTGGTCTTGGCACAAGGCCTCATAGCTGAGGGTGTGAAGGTATCAATGAGAATAAAAAGTTGCAGATGAAATTTAAATTTTACTATATTTTGAAATGGTTCTCCATTTTGTGATATTTGTTTGAAATTATCTGCTCAGATTGTAATCGCCGGTGCAAATCCAATCCAAATATCTAAAGGAATTGAGAATACAGCCAAAGCACTTGTGGGTGAGCTGAAGAAAATGTCAAAAGATGTACGTATATTTCTTATTCTGGCAAATTTTGATGGTGAGTGAATAGTCATCTTATGAGGATTGTGGTTATAGTTATCTACTTTCACTCCAGGTCGAGGACAGTGAATTAGCTGATGTTGCTGCTGTTAGTGCTGGAAACAACTATGAGATAGGAAATATGATTGCTGAAGCTATGAGTAAAGTGGGTCGTGAAGGTGTTGTGACTCTAGAGGAAGGGAGAGGTGCTGAAAGTGGCATGTACCTTGTGGAAGGAATGCAGTTCGATCGTGGGTATATTTCCCCCTACTTCGTCACTGACAGTGAAAAGATGACCGTGGAGTATGAAAATTGCAAGGTAATATATGATGCAGCTTTTCTGCTGAAATGCGACGCACTCCTAATAAACAGTGTGGTCCATTCTTCCAGTTTGGTAGTTGGGTGTTATCTTTAGATAGGTATTTGTTTTCCTGTTTGTTTGGCTGATTGTTTTGGTGCATCATTTTTACCTAAATAACATTTAACCTATATCATTATATGTGTGAATGGATACTGTGTAGATGCTCTATGTTGAACAATCCAGTGTTCCCTCTCGTATCCGAAAGCATGTACAATGAGCTAGATTAAATTTCCTAAGACCATTTCACCACATTTTAGATACTCTGTTGTTTTCTCCTTGCCCATACAGTTGTTATTGGTAGAGAAAAAGATCACCAGTGCGAGGGACTTGGTCAGTGTTTTAGAAGATGCTATCAAAGAAGGCAAGCCAATCCTGGTAATTGCTGAGGACATTGAGCAGGAACCACTGGCTACACTTGTAGTAAACAGGCTTAGAGGAAGTTTGAAGATTGCTGCAATGAAAGCACCTGGATTTGGTGAGCGCAAAAGCCAATATCTTGATGACATTGCTGTTCTCACTGGAGGTAAGTGTTTCTAATGATTGAGACTCTGACACTACATCTTCAATGTTGTTTCTTCAGAGGGTGACATCCAGAATTAGACGTATCTCTTTATTTCTCATACAGGAACTGTTATTAGAGAAGAAGTCGGTCTATCTTTAGATAAAGCTGGCAAAGAGGTATTGGGACATGCTGCCAAAATTGTGCTATATAAGGAGTCTTCTACAATCATTGGTGATGGTAGTACACAGGAAGTTGTTGCGAAGAGAGTTTCTCAAATCAAGAAAATACTAGAGGTGTCATTCTTATATTGTTTACTGAACCTGTAATTCTTTTTTCATTCTTATTTGTGATTTCGAATCAACTATTGATGTGCCTTGAGATATAATTACGATGGATGCAACCATATATCATAATGCAGGATACAGAGCAGGAATATGAAAGAGAAAAATTAAATGAAAGAATAGCAAAGCTTTCAAGTGGAGTTGCTGTTATTCAGGTTTAACATTTGCTCCACTGTTCTTTATCAGTGACATATCTTAGTGATGGCACCAGTAGAGGATAGAGTCCTCATTCCAAATGAATTATTGAACACCACATACTGAGTTAGTGAATGAAACATACAGATTGGGGCCCAAACAGAAACTGAGCTTAAAGAGAAGAAATTGAGAGTGGAAGACGCATTGAATGCTACAAAGGTGTTGCTTCTTGTTTAACATTGTGTATAATGCTACCAAGTCATGCTATGTTAATGTCAAACCTCAAGTGATTGTTCATATGAAAACTTTGGCAGGCAGCCGTTCAAGAAGGGATTGTTGTTGGAGGAGGATGCACACTGCTAAGGCTTGCATCGAAAGTTGACAGCATCAAAGAAACTCTTGAAAATGATGAACAGAAGGTTGGCTAATGTTTCGTCAAAACTAGCCACATTGTGTTGGCCTTGATATATGTTTAACATATTTGAAATCTGACAAATCTCTGCCGTGGTTTCTTTTCCTGTTTGATTGGTAGCTTGGAGCTGAAATTGTTAAACGAGCTCTCCGATATCCTATGGAACTGATAGCCAAGAACGCAGGAGTCAACGGAGCCGTTGTAATTGAAAAGGTTTGGAGTTGATGACCCTACTCTGTTATCTTCCTCTAAGCAAGGTTGATGTTAACTGAGAAAAGTAGATGCACTTGCTTAACTAGTAGTACTTTTTCATTTGTTCAGGTCTTATCGAATGATGACCCTAGATTTGGTTACAATGCAGCGACTGGCAAATATGAAGATTTAATGTCTGCGGGTATAATTGATCCCACAAAGGTCTGGTTTCCTAAAGCACGTCTTAGTTCCATTCGTGGAGTGATGATGACATTACAGTCTCAAGTTAGCTGTAGTGTAGATTTCCCTGACTTCAGTTTTCAAAGTGGTTTGGCACTGAATTATAGTATGTCTGTTGCTGTTGCATTGCTTATAGGTGGTTAGATGTTGCCTGGAGCATGCAGCGTCAGTGGCCAAGACCTTCCTGACCTCAGATGCTGTTGTAACTGAGATCAAAGAGCCAGAACCTGTAGAAGTTGGAACCCCAATGGATGGTTCTGGTATGCATGCTGCTCAATATAAACTAAATACAGCATATATCATTTTTTGCTCTACCTCAGTACAGATATCTTGCATGTAGATTTTCTTTAAATCGTGCTTTGTTTACATTTGCAGGGTACGGGTACTGAGGTGCCGCGCTGTCATCAATGTTTGTTTACTTCAGATTATGGCGCCCTGATTGGTTTTCGTAGCCATTTTCCCCAAGCTGGTGTTGGCCTTTTTGCTTCGCGCCTTGAGTTTTTGGAAGGGATCTCATTGAATAGCAAGTATTATTATTAGGGTAGAAGTGGGAGTGCAGTTCCTGGTTGGTGGAAGTTGCATGTGACAGTAGTCATATTGGGGTTGAGTACTTGAATGTGTTGAATTGCCCCCATACAGTTCCATATGACCGGGGAAAAATCTAGTTGAAATAGTGGAAAGAGTTGGACTATGTTTGCCCCTATTTGTGGACAAGAAGTAGGTGTTCGCGGCCATATTGGGTTGGGGTGAAAGAGGCTTCTATGTAACGTGGGTATGTTATTTGATCTTCTATCTTCAGAAACTGCTCGCGCTAAAATGGTTTAAATCCACATGCTACACGACAACATAACTTGGAATAATCAGCAGGATTTATGTAATTCCGAATGATCAACGACGGTGGAGTTGCTTATTTCGTCACAAAGAAGAAGCCTTGTAGTTGATTAATACCTTGTTGGTTATCTCTAATCTGCGCTTTCGGATGTCGGCCTCATTCGGGAGACAAAAGTGAAGATGCACTCTTTTCACTGATTCTGTGAAAATTACTCAACTTTTCACTTTTCACTCGGAAGTGAACTGCTACGATGCTGACTCGTACAAGTTTGACGTGCACTAAACGAATTGACTGTCACTGATCTACACCCGACCAAAATCTTCGATGGAGATCAATGAAGAAAAACACGCGTTTGTGTGCGTGAATTATATAGCTCAAACCGTAACCAGAAACACTTATAAAAAGAAAATAAATGATCTAAATGGTTATGTGGTCTTATGAATTTGTATTTGATAGTACAAAATTTGATTTTGGATTTGGGTAAACGTGTCAGTTTTTTTTTTTTATATATCTAAATGTAGTTATAGATGGTTAGATACATAGTATATTTGTTCTATGAAAATTGTAGAGTTAGTAAATAAAAACTGTACGGATGTGTATGTAAAGTTATAGATTGAATTCTGATGTTATGGAAATTCTATTAGATGTACATACTAACTTCCTAGATTGCACAATAAACTTATAAAATCTGTGACATATACTTATAACCAAAGATTGTTTGAATAAGTTAGATTTGGGTGAGGTTAACCTGACTAAAACTTGAAATTGACGACGCAAACCATAATGTCTATATGCTGACGTTCAGTAATAAGGTGAAACATGCACCTCAAGACAAATAAACATGTTCAAATGGAAACTACAACACGCGTAGAAGTTAGTCCCACCTTGTCTTGGCTCTATAATAGTAACAGTAATAGCTTGCAAGAAAGCTCCGATTCCTGCGAAGATCCAAATATTTCTCTTTCACATTTATCATCGTCACATAATATTGGGTTCGTTTGGGGACAGCTGCTGGGGCTGCTGTTGGGTCCTGCTGCTGGAAATTGAGAAGTTGTATGCTGATGGTTTTATAGACGCTGTCAACTGCTAGTTTTGGTGTTTGGTGGAACGTCTGCTGATGGTTTTAAAAAACAGAGACAATTATTAGGTTCTGCTGAAAATTAAGAAATTGTCAGCTGATGATTTTGCAGAAGCTGTCAGCTACTGGTTTTGGGTATTTGGTGGAACCCTGCTGATTTTAGAAATTGAAAAGCTGTCTGCTGTTGGAAGCTGTTCCCAAACGAGCTCATTAATCATTTTTCACATGACGACAAAAAAACTACTTACTAGTATCTACACGTGCTCTCCAGTCATATTTTTGTCTCCACAGATCTACTACGTCCATGAACTTGGGGGGGGGGGGGGGGGGTGTATTTGTACAATTTTATGGACGAATTCCTTCAACCCAAATATGTACGATCCATTTAGCATTATGGTCCAAATTAATTTCACGTAAGATGAGTATCTAAAATTGAAAAAGTGTAATTCAGATTAAAAGATACATTTCACATGATGACCACGTTTTCATATTTTCCCCTTATCTTTTATCTGGGCCCATCTCCCACTAACATGAAATTAGCTTTATCTCAACACCAGAAAACTTATTATATTCAAGAACAACGATACCATAGTCATTGTTCCATTCCCGTACCATTCAACAGAAATATCACAGCTTCGATCGGTCTTTCTTTATCTACTTAATTTGACAATATATAATGATCATTTGTGTATTGAACATGCTCAGACGTTTAAGATTTACTTAAACCAATGTTCACAGTCGGCATTCATTGGTTTCGACTATGTCAATGTCCTGTCTATGTTACACTAGTGACAGAATAAAACGTAAAATAAAGCTAATCATATGAATACGAAAAAGATTGGGTTGTTGTGATTCATTAAAAGAAAGAAGAATATTCTATTCACTATCTTACAGGTTGCAACCAAATGCGGACCCGGTAATAACTCTAACTGTACATTAATAAGAATAATAGTAACGACTATTACACCAATAATTTAGTAACAGTATGGTATGGAGACTTGGGGCAAGGTCTATGGTTATGGATGACGATACCCATCAGGTATCTGTTCACCCTAAAGCCGTCCAAGTTACATATTAGTCCATATTAATTGTAACCCTTTATTCTATAAATAGAGACTCATTTACTGTAATAGATACATCAGTATAAACAGTATTGTTTCATTCTCACCATCGACCTTATATCCTATATGGTTTCAGTTTCATAGCCTTATCGTTCACGCTACCTTTCAAATCTGAATCTCCTCTCGATCTCATCCTTTTCATCCATCGTCCTTTCTTCAAAAATTCATCCATGGAAGAACAAACTCCCATTGGACCTGCCATCGAAACCACTGGATCTTCTGTTGGAACCTGCTCGACAAAATGCCATAGTCAGCAAAATTAACCAACATCACAGTCTATTTTATCTCCTGGCGCTAATCTTGTCAAGCTTAAGCGGGACAATTTCAGGTTATGGAAAGGAGTTATCCTCACTTTCTTAAAAGGATGCAATCTCTACAAGTTTGTTGATGGATCTAGCAAATGTCCGGGTTCTAATTCTGTTGGATCTAAGAATCCTGCTACTGCACTTTGGAATCAGCAAGATCATCTGGTTCTATGAATATTGTTCACCTCTCTCTCTGATTCTATCCTAGGACAAGTGGTGAATTACACCTCCTCTGCTCATGTTTGGTCCTACCTTAATGATGCATTTGCTGCCAAATCTAATGCTCAAATAGGCCAACTCCACCTCCAATTAGCCTTTATAGGAAAGAAACCTAATGAAACTATCACTCCATACAATAGAGCTAAAGCTCTTGTTGATTCCCCAGCTATAACCGGACATAAGTTGGAGAAAGGGAGTTTCAAAGCTATATTTTAAAAGGCCTTCCACATGAATATTCAGCTTTTGTTTCTACTGTCCTCACCAGATCAAACCCTTGCCCCCTGCTGAGATCTATAACTTTATGTTAGCCACTGAGTCCTGGCTCTTACAACAAACACATTCACACAAAATTGATGTTCTCTCAACTCTACTACCTACACTTCTAATTCTGCCAACTCTTTTAGAGGGAGAGGAAAGAATAATCGAGGAAGAGGTAGAGGAAGGGGAAGATCTACATCTTTTAACACTTCTTACAACACAAACACCACAAACAAACAGCATGCCAACACTACTTTTGCTGGTCACTCAGTTCCCCGCCCCAATGTCAAATTTGTAAGAAGAGAGGGCATGAAGCTGCGGTTCGTTACCACAAGTTCAATCAATCCTATCGGCAACAGCGTCCTACTTCTTTTTCTATGAATGCCACGGGCAAGACTACATCACAAGAGTGGCCGCCTGATACTGTAGCCACTCATCACTTTTCTGGTGATTTTGGAAAGTTGAACATCTCTCACTATGACTATGAGAGAATTGAAACTGTGACCTTAGGTTATGGATCCTCCTTGCCTATCACTGCTCAAGGATCTGGTACACTCTTAGTTTATCCTTACACTTTTGCTCTCGTAAAATCGTTCACACACCTAGACTACAAAAACATCTTCTCTCTGTTCAACAATTTTGCAAGGATAATAATACACTTTTTGAATTTCACGCCGATCATTTTTTTTGTGAAGGATCTGACTACAAGGAGGATCCTAGCCAAGGGTACTACTAAGGATGGTGTTTATATACTCTTCTCAGATCAGCCATCTCCCTCGTTTCACTACACAAAAGATGCCCCAAGTACCATCTGGCACCAGAGACTAGGGCATCCTAGTTCTACTATTTCTAGCTTTACAATAAAACAGTTTAATCTACTTGTCTTTTCCATGACCGAAACAGGGGGGATACACGTTACACCACAATTTTGAATCTGAAGAGAGATTTCATGAAATGACAGATCTATTCACTCTATCAATAACTGAGCTGAATCTAGTGTATCATAAGGGATTTGCCTTTTCTATTGATTGGCAAGCACATGCCCTACCTCATGTTTCAAGTAATTCTATGTTTACAAAGCCATTTGATCTTCTTTCTTAGATTTATGGGGCTTTGCCCCTTATGTTTATGAGGAAGGCTATAAATATTTCCTATTAATTATTGATGATTGCTCTTGCTTTATTTGGCTATTTCCTCTCAAAATAAATCAGACACTCTTTCAGTTTTTACTACTTTTCACAAGTTAGTTCAAACACAATTCAAAAAAATAAAAAATCAAAGCCATACAGACTGATGATGGAGGGAAGTTTCACGCCTTTTTTTGCTTTTGTTACTCAAAATGGCCTAAATCACATATTCACCTGCCCTCATTCTCATAAATAGAATGGCTCTATTACGAGCAAAATTAGGCACATTGTAGACAAAGGCCTTTGTCTTTTGTCAAATGCTCATATGCCCCTCACATTTTGGTCTTATGCTTTCAAGACCTCTACCTACCTCCTCAACAGACTCCTTACAAAAAATCTGGATCATATCTCTTTTTTCCACAAGCTCTTTCAAACTCCTCCATCTTTAACTCACACTAGTAGAAAAAATGTTTTTAATGACGGCGTTTAAACCACGGTTAAATGGAAAACCGTGTTTAAAGTTTATAAACCACAGTTTTCATAGCAACCGTCATTTAAGGTGCATACCAGAGCGCATATACCACGGTTCTTCGAGAACCGTCGTATATAGGTTAGTTATATACCACGGTTTTTAGGGCAACCGTGGTATATAGTACATGCCGGAGTGAATATACCACAGTTCTCGGGGAACCGTCATATATAGTGTACCTATATACCACGGTTCCTAGGCAACTGTCATTTATATTGCACATCTTACTATATTAAACCATGGTTTTTTGATGAACCGTGGTATATAGTCTAGGCGAATTTTAATTTTCGGCCGAAATTTAATGCGGCGCTTTCTCTCTATTCTCTTATATATCGACGAAGCACTCTTCTTCTTCATTCTCTTCAATGTCATGGTAATTTTGGAACCCAAACTGACGAACATGCTCTGCAACTCTTCTTCATTCTCTTCAACCTCATGGTAATTTTGGAACCCAAACCGACGAACATGCTCTGTAACTATTCTTCATTCTCTTCAACTAGCTCACGGTAATTTTTGCTACCCTAAATTGCGAACAAGGAACATGCTCGTCCTCACTAATTCTCTTGTTTTTTGGTAATTTTTGCAGCTTACACTTGCGAACAAGGAACATGCTCGTCCTCACTCACTCATTCTCACTGTTATTTTCACAACCATAACCGACGAACAAGGAACATGGCCTACGCCTCCATTCTTCATTCTCTTCAACTTCACGGTAATTTTGCAACCCACCGCGAACAAGGAACATACTACGCCTCCATTCTTCACTCATTATTTTGCAACCCTAAATCACAAACAAGGAACACACATGTTCTAGCTTCTTCATTCTCTTCTGTGCTCTGTTTGAGATCTGCGTAGCGGCGCTTCGAATCGCTGGCGATTTTGAAAAAAATTTCATAGACTATAAACCACGGTTATAAGTATAACCGTGGTTTATTCGTTGATTTTATAGATAATATACCACGGTTTTGACCTATAACCGTCGTATAAAAGGACTTAAAACCACGGTTCTGACCTTAACCGTCGTTTAAAATCGGTGAGGACCGAGTCCAAAAACGGTCTTAAACGACGGTCATAGCAAACCGTGGTATATAGTCTACTTTTAAACGACGGTTATCAACCGTGGTATATAGGCAATTTTCTATATGCGACGGGAGCATAAACCACGGTTCCTAACCGTGGTATATAAGCAAAATAACCGTGGTTAAAAACATTTTTTCCACTAGTGTCACCTAAGGGTTTTCGGTTGTTGCTTTTATCCTAACATACATCCCTATAATGCCCATAAACTTTTCTTTAGATTTGTTGCCTATGTTTTTCTTGGCTAGTCATCCACCTCCACAGGCTATGTATGCTATATCCTAGACACCAAGAGACTCTATATCTCTATAGAAACTACTAAACCACAATCATCATCCTTGGAATCGGTTAACCTTCTTATTCCTCATTATCCTCCCCTTTTACCTACCCCACATCACCTTCCAAACACTGAACCTTTTCTACCCTCGCCCTCAACCACTACAAGCCCAACTTCTTCAGGCTCACCTACTCCTACCTCACCAGATAACCCAACTGCCTCTGATTTATCTATTCCCACACCAAAATACCTCAACTACCTCTGCCTCACCTATTTCCTTTACCTCACCTCCCCAACCCACACACCTTATGATTATCCGTGCCAAAACAAAATTCCTCAAGCCTAATTAAGCTCTACACTGATGATTATTCCTTGGTTACACAACACAGAGTTAAAACCTATCCCAGAGCAACCATCCTTTATTGTTGCTATGAAGTTCCCAGAATGGAAGGAGGCTATTAATAAAGAATACAATGCCCTTATACATAGTTCTACTTGGGAACTTGTTCCAAGAGAGGCTCATATGAATGTACTGGGGTCCAAGTGGATTCTCAAGACTAAAAGAAGGGCATGTGGATCAATTGAAAGGAGGGACACACGACTTGTGGCTCAGGGGTTTAATTAGTCTCCTGGGGTTGACTACTTTGAGACCTATAGGTTAGTTGTTAAGGTCACTACAATTAGGGTTGTTCTTGCCCTAGCTACCTCTCTAAAGTGGCCTATTCATCAAGATGATGTTTATAATGCTTTTCTGCATGGAGAGTTAGAGGAGGAGGTCTATCTTACACAACCAAGTGGTTTAATCAGTAAATAGTTCCCTACTCATGTGTGCCGCCTTAAAAGGCTCTGTGTGGACATAAGCAGTCCCCTAGAGCTGGGTTCTCTAGACTTAGCTCCTTTCTAATACATATTGGCTTCTTGCCTCTACATCTGACCCTTTTCTATTTGTTTATCAACTAAAAGGCCATACTGTTTACATGTTAGTTTATGTTGATGATGTTCTAGTCACTGGATCTTCCTAAGCCATCATCTCTAGCCTAATCACCACCATAGCCTGGGAGTTCCTTATCAAGGACTTGGGAAGCTTTCATCATTTTTTAGGGTTCTCTGTTACCCGTACCCCTTTTGGCCTTACCCTCTCCCAGTCTCAATACATTACAAACATCCTTAGTTGGACCAATATGACTGATTGCAAACCCTCTCCCACTCCTATCTCAGATTCCTACAACCTTGACACTATAGAAAACCTCCAATATTAGAACCCTACCCAGTTTCACAGTGTGGTAGGTAGCCTACAATACCTAAGCTTTACCTGCCCTAATATTAGCCTAGCTATCAGCAGAATAAGCCAACATATGCATAACCCAAAGAACATCATTTGAAGTCTATAAAAAGAGTTCTTCGTTACCTCTCTGGAACCATGCATCTCGGACTCTATTTTACGGCTTTCCTCTAGGGAACTTGTGCATTTACTCTAACGCCGACTGGGCCGGCAACCATCTCGACTGTCGCTCCACCACTGGATTCTCTGCTATCTTGGTGATGCTTTCATGTCTTGGAGCTCCCACAAGCAGCGCACGGTCACCAAATCCTCTACTGAGGCTGAGTTTAAGGCCTTGGCTACCACGACTTCCGAGTCCCCGTGGATTAAAAAACTCTTGTCAGAATTGCATATTTTTCTAAAGAAAGCTCTGATCTTACGATGCGACAACTTGGGTGCTACTTACCTTGCAGCAAATCTGGTCTTTCACAGCCGCACCAAGCACACAGAGGTGGATTTCTTCTTCGTTCGAGAGCATCTCCACGATGCCAGTCTCTAGATTGAATTTGTTCCTAGTGACTCGCAGCTCATAGATGTGTACACCAAACCCTTGCCTAAAGCTCAATTCTTGCCTTTTGATCCCAGATGCCTTTG
Source organism: Limonium bicolor (assembly GCA_023374045.1). NCBI lineage: Eukaryota > Viridiplantae > Streptophyta > Magnoliopsida > Caryophyllales > Plumbaginaceae > Limonium > Limonium bicolor. The sequence goes on along the minus strand of CM041778.1, from coordinate 401,272,489 downwards.
ACCGCTGGCACGCTAGTCTCACGGGAAAGTAAAGCCCAATCGTAATGTTAGTGGGCCTCAGTGGCCCATAGTCTGTCCAAGTTGCATAATAGCCCATTTTAATTGTAGCCCTTTACTCTATACAAACTCATTCTACTGTAATAGACACATCAATATAAACAATATTATTTCATTCTCATGATCGACCTTATATCCTATACACTAGATCCGTGTAAACGGGTGAAAAACAAGTGAAAACCTGATTAAACTGCATGTTGTAAAGTGTTGATATAGTATCTAAAACATTCACATTTTTAGCTAGAAATTGATGCGGGAGTCATGTGTCTTTCAAGCCAACTCCCAAACTCCCGCATCAAGAATGTGAAGCAAGTATCTAGCTACTGCACTTATAAATGAACGATGGGAAGCTAGGCTCTACACCATTCGACTCCAAGCTATAAGGCACAAATTGGAGTATAAACATTTAGCAAATCCCTTCAAGCATCACTTTATTGAGTGAATGTTGGTTTGGGAAATACTAACAAGCTTGTCTGCATTATATTGATCAAAACTGATGTGGGAGGCTAGAAACTCTTTGAAGGCAAGCAACTATATCAACAAGTATAGCTGCTTGGCCAACTTCAGTCTCACAGTGAGATTTCAGCATGTATATAAACTCTCACAGTGAGATTTCAACATGTATATAAAGTAAGAATAATGCTAAAATTTTTAACGTACCACAGCTGAAAAACCTGTAGCTGGGCGAAGAAAAACTACACTCCCACATTATTTTTTTTACAAGTATAATTGATATCTAAGTACATATTTAACGATCAGGATGTAGTTTACAACCTTCTAGCCTCTCATATCAAATTTCATCAAGTATGATTTGGGTTCAACATATATATATATATATATATATATATATATATTTAATGTTAAAGACCAGGCTAAGTTTTTTTAACTTCAGATTAGTCTATCCCATTAAGACAAGTTAAAAGTTTAGAAATAACAATAAAGATTTTACAATTAAGAGTTTCACCCGTTTACACCTGGTCCACCCGAATCACATTCGGTTGATGGATCGGGTTCGAGTGGAGTTTATTAACCGCATGATGGATGCGGGTGTTACCCGACCCAAACCCGATCCATTGACATCCCTATCCATGGTGTTAGGTGGCTCCATGTCACATGTATAATAGTAATTGTCTCTCTCACTCTCTTCTATTTTTTTCTTCAGAAAAATATAATTTTGTATAAAGTAATCGGGTGTAGTAAGAATCTGAAGAGAGATGTGTGAGAAAAAAAGTATATTAAATTTCAAAATGTTAAAACTTACAAAATATAAGTGTAAAAATAAAAAAAATTATACCATTGTTCATCATAATTCGTGCTCTTCAAAACAAGATGCATTATGGATATATTTTGGTAAACTAAAAATTTTATATTTTTAGAATGGGTTAAGTATTTTTAAAGTGAATCTTATCACTAACAAAATGAATTTACTTTAATAATAAAATGAACCTTATTCATTATCAAAATGAATTTTTGTTTAGACTTAATTTTCTTAAAATAAAAATTCACTTTGAGGAAAACAAAGGATTCACATTGTTTAATGTGAAATCTCCACTTTTCTAAAATATAAGTTTTATGTACATTTGATTCACCTTTCTTAAACGAAAATTTAATTTTCAAAGAAAGGCTCATATTGTTCTCACATAAGTTTGTGGTAAGATTCACTTTTCTTAAACATTTGATTCACTTTTTTAAACCAAAGATTCACTTTTCTCAAACGAAAGATTCATATTGTTCTCGCATAAGTTTGTGGTAAGATTCATATTTCTTAAACATAAGATTCATTTTTCTTAAATATAAGATTCAATTTTTTTGAACATTTGATTCACTTTTCTTAACTGAAATATTCACTTTCAATAAATGAAAGGTTCATATTGTTCTCGCATAAGCTTGTGGTAAGATTCACTTTTCTTAAACCAATGGATCAACACCTCAGTTAGACTTGACCACTTACTATGATTTTGATTGGGCAGCCTATCCGAATACGAGAAAGTTCGTGTCTGGGTATTATATTTTCCTGGGAATAGTCTGATCTCTTGGAAAATTAAGAAACAAGGCACTGTTTCACTCTCCAATGCAGAGGATTAGTAAAGATCTTTTCACCGAGTAGTAGTAGAGATATCTTGGCTTAACATTCTTCTCAATGATCTTGGAGTAGACAACATTACCCCCATACCAATGAAGTGTGACAATCAGTCGGCTATCCATATAACACTTAATCCCGTGTTTCTTGAGCGCACAAAGCATATTGAAACTGATTGTCATTTTGTCTATGACAAAATCGAGGAGGGTCTCGTCGACGTGGTTTATACCCACACCACTTCTCAACTAGCAGAGATGATGATGAAGGTTATTTCATGAACTCGATAGCGAGTGCATTTTTCCAAGATGGGAAATGGGGAGTGTTGATGTTTAAATCCTAGGTAATCCCGACCACCTACGAATTATGGAGTGGGGGGGGGGGGGGGGAGAGGGGTGTTGAGCTAGTACAAAAGCTGATGCCATTGGTAGAGTGGTATACTCGTTCGGGTGGCCATCTGGACATCCATCTCGCCCGGAAAGACATACATAAAATCACGACACTGCATTATACATAAGTCCGGTTAAGCGTAGTGATCATGTACCCTCACACAGACAACATACAGAAGAAAATCACGATAATGCATTGTACATACATCCGAGTAACTGTCATGACCACGTACCCTCGTCCGGGAAGCTCCCAGAAGAAGATCTTGACACTGCATTGTACATACATCTGGGTAACTATCATGATCACATACCCTCGTCTGGACATCACACAAAAGATCACAACGCATCAAGCTACATGTGTCTCGGTAGTTATCCGGCTAACAACTCTCGCCTAGACACCTTATAGAGGCTAGACAGGTTGTTGAGATTTTTATTGATCCTCCCTCATGTTCTCAATACGTGATTTTCTAGCTCTAGGCACAAGAATTAAGGAGCAAAAAGTTAGACTAATTTGCCCTTACATTTTGCCTTGAAAATTGAAATAATTTAAAAAGTAGAGTTGTGAAATAAAAGATGAGGGGTAGAATTGGTACGTAGGTGACAAAAAAGGATATCACATCTTATATTTTGAATATAGTGAAAGGATCCAAAAAATCATCTATTAAGAACAGGATGGAGTATTATTTTTGTTGGAGTTGTGTGCATGGAGTCCCTCAAATAGAATGACAAACCCTGCTGCAACAAACATAGAAGATGGTGAAAGATTCCATATAACCAATGAAAGAGTCTGTCTAACCATGAGAATCCGTCCGATGCTTTATGGTTGAGCGCACTATCAGTTATAACAATTTTCAAAATCTACGGCCAAAGAACGTGTTTGAATGCCTCTAACGTTCGTTTCACAATGTTTAACCTCCTTGAGCCTTAATGTTTGGAGCCACACCCTTAAGACAAGTCAGGTTCAAACTTTGTGGTGAAAACAGTCAGATCCCAGAATTTTCGGAAACGAACCCCTCAACGGCTCCAGAGGCTGTGCTATATAAAGAGCTGAAATTATCAGTTGTACAATGTGCTTTCTGTCTGAATATTGCAAGTACACTGAGAGAACCTTGTATGAGAGATTGAGAAAAGCACCTTGTCACCTTTGTTAGTATTTTTAGTATGAGCTTCAAAGTTAGATTCAATATAAGGTGTTCCTAGGCTTTCTATACTCATCAAAGAGCTAATTAGAAATTTTGTAGGGTGAGTGAGTAAGACCCTACTGAGTAGAACTCTTCTACTTAGCAGACAGTGTAAGTTCTTTGTTTACATATTAATGATGAATTGACATTGTGTATCCATGTATGTCGTCTGACTGCTTTCATTTTTTGAGAGAATTTGTCTGAGTCTAACAACCTAGACAGACTCTATCAGCCCCGTCAATCCTACAATTGGATTTTCTCCTTTCTTTACTGATGGTATCAAACAAAGAAATAGAAACTCAATCTTGATTTCTCTCTCAAGTGAATCATGTATGAATTTCTTTACAATCTATTATAACTAGTAGTACTTTTTCACGTATAAACCAAAGAGCATTTAGAGGAAAGTATACATGTTTTGGTTAGTGATAGTTCTACATTTCAGAATAGGTTAGCATGTAAGGTGCAAGGAAAAAGGGGAGGCCAGTAAGAACCGAAATATTCATTAAGCTCTATAACTTTTGTTGTCTAATTGATGCTAGTGGATTGATCAGCCATGTGCCCCTAATTATAAAAAACGAGTACTACTTTTTTCTTTTGTTTAAGTCCTCTCGAGTGATGACCGTAGATATGGTTACAACGCGGTGACTGATAAGTATGAAGATTTATAGTCTGTCTATGTTGTTGTTGTTGTATTTGCATTTATTTTTTTATCAGTAATTTGGTGCCGAGACTTTTATAATAAACACTTAAAGTCAGTTTTTGCATTTGCATATAGGTGGTGAGATGAGTTGTTATGTGGATCATGCAGCGTTAGTGGCAAAAGCCTTCATGACATGGGATGATGTTGTAGTTGTAACTGAGATCAAAGAGCTTAAACCTATTGCAGCTGGCATCTCAATGGATGGTTCTGGTATGCTACTCAATATATAAACTAAATACATCATATATCATTTTTTGCTCTACCTTAGTACAGTTATATCTTTCATGTCGATTTTCTTCATATTGTGTTTTGTCACATTTGTAGGGTACGGGTATTGAGGTGCAACAGTGTCATCAATGTTTGTTTAGTTCACATTTTGGCGCCTTGATTGGTTTTGTAGCCTTTTTCCTCAAGTTGGAGTTAACCTGCCTTGAACTTTTAGATCTCATTCAATCACAAGGTAATATTATTAGGATATAAGTGATAAGTGTTGTTTTTTAAATAGTGATATGTATTATATTAAAAGAGAAGTACAATAGAGCAAGCGTGGAGCAAGCTAGGTAAAGAGCTAACCAAGGCAGTCACTAAGCACAAGGGATCCCTCTTAAGGGTTTGCATAGTGGTAAAGAGCCAGCTAGACGTTACTTTGTACAAGACATCAAGCACAATAACTAGATCATAGAGAGACAAACAAAAGAAACAACGCCTAGGACAACATAAGATAGAAAGGCTATAGAGGACGTCAAAAGGACTAAGAAAGTGGAGAGGAGTAATCAAAGGCTAGGACAAAAGAGAACTAAGACTAGGAACTAAGATGAAGAATACACAATGAATTAGGATAAGCCAAAAGCTAACAAAATGGAGATGCGTCTATACTGGGGCGGAGTGTCATGACTCTTTAGGGTCCAAGGTGCATCTTCTTCCGGCTCCTCATGCACCGAAAGATCCACCACGTGATTGAGGGTTTGTTTACCCTTCTTTAAAATTGACTTTCCTCACTCCGGTGTGCGTCTGACAATGCAATGTTTCCTACTGACTTTATAGTCGGGGGAGCCTCTATCCTCAAGTTTTTAGGGTTGCCAGTGTTGTTCCATCCCTCTGTGGTGTTCCCCTGATTGAGGTTGGGAGAGCTAGTAGCGAAGTTACTGTCTGGTGTTGTCACTTTAGCTGGGATTTGTCCCCCTTCAGCGGGAGCTTCTGCTTTACGCCTTACGCCTCAATCAGGGGGAGGATTTAAAGAATTAAGGTCCAGTTAGATATTCTCACCAGTCCTGAGATGTGTCACTATTTTCTATGATGGTATGGGCTCGGTCTTGAGGGTCACATATGAGAGGATGTCGATGACCTGTTTCAGATGTGGTCAATTTTCACCCGACTAAAGATTGCTCATATGAAATGAATGTTGACGGTGGTATTTTCGCTTAAGGCTCGGAGTTGTGGGTTTTAAAACGGGGTTGCAGGCCACGAATGATGATAATAGTGATGCTTGGAAGCTTGCATATGTGACCTGCTAAAAAAACCGGTTTTAAATGAGTTTTTTTGGACAAATCCTGGAGCGATTAGAAGTGAGAAGTATTGTTATTCCTGATTTGTAGAAGATGTAGTGACTGTTGTTAGTAGTCATATTTTTGTTTTTTAATAAGTCATATTAGAGTTGGATATACTTGAATGTGTTGGACTGCCCCTTTCAGTTTTCATATGGCCAGGCCGGGGAAAACCTACTAGCAATAGAGGAAAAAAAATAAGACTATGCCCCTATTTGTAGACATTATGTAGGAGTCTGCGGCCATTTTGGGTTGGGGGTGAAGAAGTTGTTAAACAATCAACACCAACTTCTAGAAGTAGTAGGTAGAAGGGAGGCACCGTCCAGCCTACCTTAGTTGAATAAATGAGATGCATAAGATAAACGTGTGTTGAGTAATTATATTATATGCTTAGTTTACTATAAATAGGGTGTAGTAGAGATGAATAAAATCATCCCTTCAACAATCCAAACTCACCTCTCTATCCTAGGCAAATAAGTTCAACATTTGGTATCAAAGCCAGCACAATCTATCAAAGACCAGTGAGCCTTTAGAGCAATAAAATCTAGCCATAACCTTTGATAAGCCACAGACTTATCATACTTTATATGCTAGATTTAGTATTATATTTATCTAAATAAGGTTAAATATATGTTATTTATGTTATATTATGTCTTAAAGTATATTACTTGTACAGTCTTATGTTTTGTGAGTTTTTCTGTGCAAGGAATGATTTTCTAGCCAAAAGCTCAAGTGATGCCGGACTCCATGCCGGATTAATCCTGCACGGCACAAGCATAGATCAGAAAAGAGGCTTTTCCGGATACGATGCCAGGTGGATCCCATCCGACATAAGTGAAGAGTCGCCACAGTTGACCAAACGATGACAGTTATTGACCGTTGGTGATTTGGCTTATGCCGGGTATCTCCTACCCGGCATATACACTGTTTCGTGTGGAATTGAAGGTTTTGACCGTTAACAATTGGGCACATTCATTTACCACGTGTGCCGGCTACTTATAATCCGACGCGACGCCCGACAAGAGACATATTAAAGCCCTATAAATAGGCCGAGAGTCTACATCATTTGACACACTTCAACATACCAAATCCATGCCATTCACTTCTATATTTCCGCCCACTCCATTGTTGGTGTCCAAGGAAATTCTGCAGAACCATTCCACGCAAGAGAAGAAGAAGACCTTATCGGGTTAAGACTATTAACATCTCCTTCTCCCCCTTTGTATTCTCTTCTCGTAGTTGTGTGGATGGTGATATAGAATTCCTTGTTAGGTTTTTGGTTAGGGATGAATTTCCTTGTAAAACTCTTATGATCATATATGGAATTTACGAGTTTCTTAACGGAGGTTTCTAGTCTTCATGCAAAGTGGAATAAGTCAGCCACTTATTCGCTTATCTCTAAGTCCTATTTGAGGCTTACAAGGGCAAGAATAGGATAGATTAGGATCTCGGTAATCTTTAATATTGTTGTCATGAAAAGGGGCAACAAATGCTAAGGTTTTGGATTAATCTCTTATTCCCCATTATTCTGGTTGTATTCGCGGTATTGGCTATGCATGATGCAGGTATGGATAATGAGTTCTTGTTGTTGAACCAAGAAACAAGAAGTGGTATTTACGGAATGTACGATGCCGGATGTCGTGCCGGATGGAAGTTGTCCGGCACATTCAAGGCCTTGACTATGCCGGGTATCCAAGGTCCGGCATGTCACCCGGCATATGCATTTTGCGAGACACAAATCCTCTTTGAGACTTGCTACCCTTGATTAATGGTCATACGTTACTTTTGCATTGATATCTTCCCAAATCAAAGTTAGTTTATTTATTTAGTTATTTAGTTTAGAACCACATTTACTTTTTCCCCTTGTTATAGAATAGGCTTTTGCCCGGATTAGGACTAGTTTTCTATAAGTCCCTTGGGTTCGATACTCTCGGTCGTAATATATTTACACTATACTCCGATTGGGTTTTATTTGCTACCCGTAGTAGAATTGTAGGTTTAGTTTATTTCTTTATTCTTTTGTACATTCTTTTCCTACAAATTTCCAGTTAGCAAATTGGCGCCGTTGCCGGGGAGCACAATCTATCAAAGACCAGTGAGCCTTTAGAGCAATAAAATCTAGCCATAACCTTCAAAGCCAGTAAAGGCCAATGCCGTTCATCACAAAAAGCTTGAATTTCATTCCATTCTCTATCCTCGTAGCCTCAAAGCTATCCAAAATTGTTTGTCTTGCAAGTGGAACTTCTGAGACACAACAGTCCACGCTAAGCACCTCCCAAAATCGTGATTGTATTCCATCTTTTGGGTAGTACAGTAGAAGAGAGCCACCATAGAAATAGAAGAGAAGGAAGGTGTGAGTCTGGGTGAGAAATAGATCGAAGCAGCAAAGACGCTGGGGTGAAGGTGAGGAAGGAAGAGATTCCAAATGAAAAGTAAAATCAGAGAGGGAGAGTGAGATATTTACTAGTGACAGTTAAAAAAAAAGAAAAAAAGAATCACCGTCAGCATAAGGTGGAGCAGTAGAGTGTGTTGAGTGGTAGTCTTGTTCACGTGAGATCTGATTGATCAAAGTAAAAAAAAATACTATGAAGGTTGCATGAGTCAGTACTAATAGAGTACTGTGTCAACCACTTATTTCTTGGTAAGTGGCATAAAAAAAAGAAAGAGATCAAGTCAGTAAAAAAAAGGTCCAAATATACACACGTAAAAGAGTTGTGAGCAAAAAAAAAAGAATAAAGGAAAATACAACTGTGAGAGCATAGGTGAGGTGTTGTGAAAAAAAAAACAAAAAAAATAAAAGAAAACAAAAGGGGGTCCAGCTCTTTTTGGTCCAAAGTCACGTGAAGGAAAAAAAAAGAGAAAGGTGCTAATCTTTGGAGAGATTAACAAAGACTTAAAAAAGGTGGAGGAATATTAGATGATAAATTAAATTATGGCTGATTTTCAAGTGAGTGGTGGAGTTAAAAACTTAGCAACAATAATTACAATTCGTGGTATACTTGTATAATGTCATATATGTAAGGACAAGATTTGTGGGAGGTTGTTAATGGCAGCAAAGTAAAGCCGCCAACGGGAGAAGACGTGCTGTGAAAATGGAAGATTAAAGCAAGCAAAGCTATGTTCACCTTCAATCTGACTATTGAAGAAGAAATTCTCGAACATATTCGAGATACAAAAACTCCTAAAGAAGCTTGGGACACACTTGCCATGTTAATCTCGAAAAAGAATGACACAAAGCTTTAATTCTTGGAGAGTGAGCTGTTGTCAGTTACACAAAATGATATGATGGTTGCGCTGTACTTTCACAAAGTGAAGTTGTTATGCCGAGAAATTTCTGAGTTGGATCCGGAAGCTCGAATTGGTGATACCAGGTTGAAAAGAATCATCATCCATGGTTTGAAACCTGGATTTAGGAGCTTTATTGCTGCTATACAAGGTTAGCAAGTGCAGCCATCACTTGTGGAATTCGAAAACTTGCTAGCTAGTCAAGAAGCATTGGCTAAGAAAATGGGAGGAGTCTCATTGAGGACAGAGGAAGAGGCACTCTATGCTAAGAAAGGTAAGTGGAATTCCAAGCAGAGAGTTGAAGATAGATCCAGACAGAATAGCCACGAAGGGAGGAGTCATCCAGGCAAGTGGATCGATCAAACAAAAGCTAGAGCAGATTGGAAAGACTATGATAATAGTCAAAAGTTTGAAGGAAAATGTTACAACTGTGACAAGAAAGGTCATATGATGAAAGATTATTGGTCAAAGAAGAAGAGGATAAAGAACAATGTTGCTACTTCAAGGAATGAATACGAATGGGACGTTTATGCCCTCTCAAGTGTAGATGAAGAGGAGCTTGCCCTTGAGGATGCTGATGCACTCTCTACAAAGACAATGAGGAGCTTGCCCATATAGCAAGTAGCAACAATGTGAAACATATGGTTTGTAGTTTTTCCATATAAAAGTTACATGTGTACTAGATTAGTAGGAAGTTGATGTTGAGAGGGAGTGTTAAACAATCAACACCAACTTCTAGAAGTAGTAGGTAGGGGTGCCCAAAAAAACCCATTACCGCGGTACCGTACCGTAACCTGTTTATACCGTACCGTCTTTGGCGGTACGGTTAACCATACTGTTACAATTAGACATATGCGATTTAGGTAACGGTATATAACTTTTATACCATGGTTAACCGCAGTTAACCGGTTATATAAATAACTATATATTTATATATACATATAGTCTGCAATTTTGGTTTTTGAAATACCCCGAACTTAAATATAGGGATTAAGATTAATCTAATACGTAATTAAGGCCAATGACGCCTAAGCAATATTGGTAAGGAAAAATAAATCCAAAAGAAATGAAAAAAATGCTTAAAAAGCGAAAACCGCAAAATAAGCGTTAAATGACCGTAGGAGGTATGAAACCTCGGTTAGCGTATTGTAAGGATTCTAAAGGCTTAATTGAGTCTAAACAAATATTGGGGGACGACTCCCGAAGAAAACGGATCCTTAAAACGGATTAAAACCAATAACGAACCTTAAAGCACGTTTTTCGAGGTAACCGGGAAAACGTGTCCTTAAGCGGGTCAAATAGACTCGTAATAATTTTGGTCAACTAAATAATCATTAATAAATATTAGTGAAGCTGTAGGACCAATAAAATCAATAAAACGAGAGATTAGTAAAAACTGTCAAAAACGGGAAGTTGTGGGGTAGAAACATAATTAACACAAACTTATGTGTCCACTTTTAAAATAAAAAGGAAAATTTATGTGTGTGTGGGGGGTGCAGCCGATGGGCTTTAATTCCCCCCCTCTCTCACACTCTCTCACACACTCACTCACTACTTACAAAAGACAAAAATCATAAAAGTAACCCCACTCACCTTTTACTCTCTCCTCCAATTCATTCTCCTCACTCACGTAATGCCACTCACCCTCACTCTCTCTTTCCTTCTTCTTCTTCAACCCATGCGATTTCCATGGTGAAAGAAGAGAACCCACACAAATCTATCTTCTCTCCTTTGTAACTCCCTCCACACTCTTCCAAAAATTATAAAAACTACACCATTGGAATCCTCTCACCAAGGGCTACATTTCTATCTTTCCAAAATTCGAAAACACCCATTTTCGTTTTTATGGGTATGTCCCATTTGGAGTTCCAAGACCACCATTAGAAGGCCCTTGTTCTCCTTGTTCTTTTGAGGTAAAAATCTCTTCAAAACTCCATTGTTTTTCTAGCCTCAAAGGCAAAACGAAAATCTAGCTAAAACCTTGTTCGGTTTCTTTGCACTCTAGCCGATTTTGGCTTGTTGAAGGGGTTGGAAATCTTGTTCTTGTACCACTCCAAACAGCACTTGCACCCTTGGAAGGTAATAAATTTTCTAAACCCTAAAACCTAGATTGAAACTTGATTAATGGTTAGGGTTAGTCCTTAGTATTGAATGGTGTATGTGAATGGTTGTAGTGCTAGTGGATTGAGAATTCAAAATCGGTAGAGAAAGAAGAAAGAAGAAGAGAAAGGAAAATCTAGAAGAAAAACAAGGTAAGAATGCTCTTTTGTGTAACTTGGTATATATGTATGTAACAGTTTTTGGAAGTTTGAAATGAGTAATGGAATGGTAATGCATTAGTAGTATAATGTGTAAGAGAATATAAGTATTTTGAAGCTTTAAAAGATGTGTAAAACTTGTGGAAAACAGATTGGGAATTAGTGTTTGTGTGCAGGAATTTTGTAGTGTTTTTAGTGTTGTTTTAGTATTGGTATGGTATATGAGAGCTTGTATATTTTGGTTGTTGAAAACAGGTGAGATAATATAGGTATGGATGAAAAACAATGTGGTGAGTGTATAACGATACAAGGGAGACTATGGCAAAATTCACCTAGGAATGGAACACTTAGTGTGTTAGAAACTAGGTGACTAAGGTGTGTATGTGTAACAGATTTTGATTAAGGAAAATAGAGGGTAAGTTGAGAGAGATGGGTAATGTATTCTAAAGGCATTAGGAATGTTAGAAATGTCGATAGGAGAGGGAGATATAGAAGAGGAGTGTAAATGACAAAATCTGTAGCAAAAAGTATTTAAGTGCATTGTGGAAACTAGGAGGAATGAGTGTACAAGGTTTGGTAAAGTGAATGTTGGACTTGAGTATAGATGGTACTATTGCTTGGAAATGAATTGGCTTGGTAAGAGGAGGTATTTGGGATGCTAGGAGTGACATTGGTAGAGGAAGTATTGGATGTTAGAAGTTGGAACAAAATCTGTAGCATTGGAGGATGAAAAACTGTTGTAAGTGTGGAAAGGAAGTGATGAAATTGTGTAAGTGGATTGATGGATTTAGTAAAGCATTTGGTGGATGAACTAAGGTGTAGGAGGTTTAAGTAGTGCTATAACATGGGGGATTAAGTGTAGGAACCATGGGGAAATGTTGGGTAAAAGAGGGGACTGAAAACAGAAATTAAAATGCAAATACTGGGCCGGACCGAACTTGCGACCGGACTTGCAAGTTCGGTCGAGCCAGATTTACAAAGACGGGTGAGCTACTGGAATCGACCGAACTTGCGACCGGACTTGCAAGTTCGGTCGGACCAGAAATTTTCCCCCGTCTGTAACCTATGGAATCGACCGAACTTGTGACCGGACTTGCAAGTTCGGTCGGCCAGAAAATTTTCCGAGGATACCTACTGGAATCGACCGGACTTGCGACCGGACATGCAAGTTCGGTCGGTCCAGAAAAATTTCCCGAGGATAGCTACTGGAATCGACCGAACTTGCGACCGGACTTGCAAGTTCGGTCGGGCCAGAAATTTCCGGTGTAGATAGCTACTGGAATGGACCGGACTTGCAAGGTCGGTCGCAAGTCCGGTCCAGTCAAAAAAAAAAAAAATTTATTTCAATTAAATAATAAATTATATATATGTATATATATGTATACCCACATATATATATAAATGTACATGTATGAAGCATGCTAATAGTAAGTAAGAAAATAAAACTTAAGGTAATGAAAATAAGTAAGTAATGTGTAAGTGTAGGAAGCTTAAGGACTTAGTAAGTATGAATTAGTAAACATAGTAAGAGCAATTGAATTAAGTAGTAATAGTTAGATTAATCGTTTGAATGTATGTATATCATAGGATTTGAACTGTGAATACCGGAGGAACATTGGGATACAAGTACAACGGTGAAAGGTATGATTTCTTCATGCCCTGTATCCTAATCTGGTTACCCCGATTTGTGTGCTTATTTGACCCCTAATAAGATAAATGCATGAACCGGATTACATTGCACTTACTTGTGCTTGTTTACATTGTTCTTGATATTTGTCTTGAACAATAGTTTGTATAATTCATGAAACATATGGATGATGATGATGTGTATGTATTTTGTAGTGTACTTGTATGTTGCACTGTATTTCGTATGGATGTGTATATGAGCTTGTACTGTACTATTGTGGCTTGAATGTTGACTTGTGCTAATTCCTAACTAGCTAACTCCTAACTTAAGTGAGTAAATTGGAATGAGTACAAGTCCGATATAGCTTCGGCCACGCGTGAGGATGAGGAGACACAAGAGGTTGGATCCGATTCCTGGTTCGTAAGCTGGTCCACGGCCCAAATCCCTTAAGTGGGTAGCATCCTGGATTAGTGAACCAAGTAAATCCCGGAGGTGGGACGGAGTAGTCCCCAGGGCCGGAGGTCCCGACGACTTAACTTGAGTAAGAGTAAGAGTAAGTAAGTAAGTATGAGTATGAGAGAATAAGTATGTGTATGCATGGAGTAAATGAGTAAAAGAGTAATCTCCACCGTTTAACCCGGGTGGACCAATATGAGCTAACAAGTTATTGGATTGTGTATGAATTGCGTATGTATTGTATATAGTATTGTGTATCATGGAATTCAGAAAGGTAAGTATGTATCGTTGGGCTATATGGTTTACTATGTATGAACTGAAGTGTATGTATGTATTCTTGCGTAGAGTATCGTAGTATCTGTACGAAAGCATGTATGCATGTATGTATGAATGAAAATGAACCGCATGTATTCGACCAAGTGGTCGGCGTACCCTCACTAGTACGCGGGGTATGCGGTTATCATGCTCGGCGAAAGCTGACCCTTCGGGGACATTTTTTAGTGTGCAGGTACCCGAAGCGAATATGGTCAAGGAAGAGACCGGAGGCACGCCCTTGTAATTAGAAAGTAAGGTAGTAGCGAGGAATGGGTAGTAATAGTCTCTTAGTGAGTATGTAGGAACTTGGAAGAGGTATTGGACTTGTATAAGGATCCTAGTAAACTCGGTATGTAGATTATATTGTATTGTATTTGGAGTATTGTATTGAATGGAGATTGTAGCAGTATTTGGTAAAATGGAGAATGTATTGTAGATTTGTAGTACTCGGGATTCCGGTCCATCAGACCGATGCTGTATGTACAGTAGCCTTGTTGGTCACGTGGGTGACTAACGGCATTGTATCACCCATTGTATGTAAGTATATATCCGCTGCGAGTACCTGATGAGTAAGGAAATTGGACGTTAATGACTGTATTAATAGTAGGGGTGTTACAGTTTTTGATATTTTAATATTGTTTGCTATGTGCTAGTCTTTTGTATATCCTTTAACTTATATTTTGATAACTTGAACAAAGATAATCTAGAATCTAGAAAAATGACACTCCTTACCTATGACGTAATATATTATGTGCATTGAATTAGGAAGGTAAGCATTATCGATAGTGTATATTGTAATTATGTGTTGTTAAATCTTTTAAGATGTATTTTGTTGTCACTTAGTTGATAAATCAGCTTGTAAATTATGTTGTTCGAATCTACGTGAATTGATTTTGCCTTATATTTTTGGATTGTTTCGTGTCATTGCGATTATAAATGTGCAGGTTATATATTATATAATGAATTTATTAGATGAGCATTGTATAATGGTGGATTCAATATTTGTTTTATATGTCACCTATATAAACTAATGCTTGCACATGATGCTTTCTAGTTTTTTATTGTTTTTATTTGCTCACTTTTATCTAGTTTGTTATCATTACACAAGGTTATTTACATAAAAAAAATCTACAACCTGTTTCGGTTAACCTGAATTACCGTACCGCTCTAAATAGTTAACCTGAATGCGGTTAACCGATGTAAATGGAATGATAACGATATCGAATTTTTAAAAACCGTATTACCCGGTTAACTGCATATGCGGTTAACCTTACCGTGAACACCCCTAGTAGTAGGTCGAAGAGAGGCACCGTCCAGCCTACATTAGTTGAATAAATGAGATGCATAAGATAAACGTGTGTTGAGTAGTTATATTATGTACTTAGTTCACTATAAATAGGGTGTAGTAGAGATGAATAAAATCATCCCTTCAACAATCCAAACTTACCTCTCTATCCCGGGCAAATAAGTTCAACACAAGTCACGTTGGTATGTTCTTTAAATAGTTGGCGGTGCCAGCCTAATTAAGGTCTTCTGCTATATTAGAACCCAAATTCTTAGCTACATGTGATTGTAGCTATCTTGGCTACATCCAAGGACATTTTAGTCAAACTAAAATAAAAAATATCTTTATAGTAAAGTAATTTTGTAATTAATGAAATATAATGGGACAAAACTGAAAATAGAAAACAAAAACAAACTCGGAGCGCGCCGCTGATTTCTTTTTATCTTTTTCTTTTCTTTTTATTTATCTTTCTCCTACAAAAATAATTTAAATAGTTGTAACTTTTAATATATATAAGTCCAGAATGAAAAAAATATATCCTTATTCTTCTAAATTCAAGCTCTTTAAAATAAGACCATTCATGAATACGTTTTGACAACTTTTTAAAAAAATTATTTTTACATGTATACGATGATATTTTAATATGAGGATGTATGTACATGTTCTAATGTGAGAATGTACATGTTCTTTAATGAACATCTGTACATGTTTGTATGGTCATTTGTACATGTTTGTATGACCATTTGTGCAACTGTTCTTCCTTATATGTATCGGTTTTAATCTAAGGATGTACATATTTAATGATTCGTACAGGTTTATATGACTATGTATATATTTTTAATGCGAGGATGTACATGTCTTTACGTGAGGATGTACATGTTTTAGTAAACGTTTGTACAGGTTTGTATGACCATCTGTACAAGTTTTCTTTTACGTTCTATACTCCATATATGTAAAAATAATTTTTTAAAAAGTTGTCCAAATATATCCATGTTTTGTCTTGTTTTGAAGAGCTTGAATTAGGTAACAATTATATAATTTTTTTTCATTTTGGACTTATATATTAAAAATTATAAAAATTAAAGTTTTATGATAAGAAAAGAAAAAAATAAAAAAATAAAAAAAAAGTAAAAAAAAATAGACGCCGCAGGCGTTAAAAAAAAAGGAAGACTGAACCGAATGTAGCATGTTTAGCTACTACTGCTCGCCCTAAAATGGTCCATATGCTACACGACAGCGTAACTTGGAATAATCAGCGGATTTTGTTGATTTTGGATTATAAGCGATGGGTGGAGTCACTGATTTTCCCACTAATCTGCCCTTTCGAATGTCAGCCTCTTTTGGGGGACAAAAGTGAAGATGTACTTTTCACTGATTCTAAGAAAAATGCTCTGCTTTCCACTTTTCAATCGCAAATGAACTTCTTCGATGCTGATGTTTTTTTTTTTTTTGATAATTGGCTGGTTGCCCAGCATACATAGCAGTACTGAGGCATGAATACTTTCCCGCTTAAGGATACATCGACTCAACTCTTACATAACTATTCTAGTCCTACCTTACACAGACATCTTACTATAAAGCTTCGAAATCTTGTCCTAGGGACCTTCATTGACCTCTTCTTACTACCTTCAGGCTGGGTAATCGGAGAGTAAACTCCTTTCCCCCACCACTGTCCTTCACGGCGCACCTCCCTTGCATCTCTGACGACTCTTCCAGGCTGGGTAATCGGAGAGCAAACTTCTTCGATGCTGATGTGTACAATTTCAAGGTACATCAAATGGATTGCGACTGATCAACACCGCAAGCTTCCATCAATGTGACAGTGTCAATGAAGAATAAAACGCGTTTGTGTGGGAGAATCGTACTGTCAAGAAGCCGACGTTTAGGTGTGAACTGTGAAGTAATAAGGTGAAACATTTACCTCAATACAATAAGCATGTTGAAACTTAAGCTACAACACGCTTAGTGGTTAGCCTAGCCCCACCTTGTTCTTGCGTTAGAATAGTAATAGTAATAGCTCGCAAGAAAGCTCCAATTGCCGCAAAGCTCCAAAATTTCTCTCGGATTTAGCACTCACTTTTCACATGAGAACAAAAAACTACTACTTGTTACACTTGCACTATACAGCTAAACTTTTTGACATAAAGTGAGAGAACAAGTACATCTACCCTAGTATAGCCATTAATTTGTGTATAACTTTATATATGCTCGACATTTTTCGAAAAAAAGTACGATTCTTTCAGCATTAAATTCCAAAATCAATTTTATGTAGGAGGGAGATTCTTTTCCAATTAGAGCTTGAATCACTAATTGTTATAACTAGGTTTTGATACTAACTAGTCTCAAGTTTGTTGACATTAGTCGAAAGGTGCAACTCATTAGTTATACTATAGCTTCACCACTAAACATTATTAATGACACTCATCACTCTTCACAATGTGATGGACGTGAATTAGAGGTGGCAATTCGGGTCAATCTTTCGGGTTCGGTTTGGTTCGGGTCAACTTTGAATTGTATAATATTCAGTTCAGGTTGGACTGGGTCGGGTGAATTCGGGTTTAGTTTGGGTTTATGAAGTTACGGGTTGGTTTGGATCGATTCGATTGTACTTCGGTTTGGGTGATTTTCGGCTAGGGTGGTTTTGGTTTGGTTTCCTATGGTTCGGGTTAGTCAATGGTGCATTCGGTTTTTTCGGACCATGAATTTAATTCGGGTGAATTATTTGAGTTGGGCTAAGTCGATACAAATTTGTAAATGTCATATTAAAATAATCATTTTTTCATTTACGACTACATATATCTCAATAAAATTAGGCTAAGTTGACTACTACATATATCTCATCACTCATCATCATTTCTTCATCCTCGTTATCAGCTTCATTTTCATCTTCTTCGGAACTCATAACTAAGTCTTCAACAATGTTTCCATCAAATGCCGACCGCTCTTGTCCCTTCACCTTTTTCTTTCCACCCTTTTCATGTCATCATGTCATTAATTAATGAAGGTTTATGCCCCATACTTTTTTATCCTTTCAATGCTCAGCTCAATAGTGGTAAACTTTTTATTTTATTTTTATAATAAAGTAGGTAACATAACATTCTTGTTAGTGTGTTTTGATGATAGATATTCTCTGGTGACAAATGTATTGCTGAAGAATCAAAGTATATTTAAAGAGAATGAGATATTAGAAATAATAATATTATTTTATGATTTGGTTTAGTTTGGATTAATATCGGTTTATTTTCGATTCGGGTTGCTTTGGGTTTTGGGTGATTATCGGGTTTCGGGTAACTAGTTTGGATGGCTTCAGTTTGAATATTTTCGGTTCGGATGATTGTGGATCGTGGTTGAATTTCGGTTCTATCAAATCTCGGTTCAATTTGGTTCGATTCGGTTCATTGTGGGTTTCAGGTCATTTTTTCAATTGTCCATACGATTAAGAATTGGATTTCGATTCGGTTCGATTCGACTTGATTTTTCGGGTTCGGGTCACTTTTGCCACCTCTAGACGTGATACAAAATTCCAATCGTATATTTTGATCATGTCAACCCAACTACTTTTGGGTCACTTTCTACATCTGAATAAAGTTTATTCCTTTTGAAAAGAGTATTTCATTTTGACCAAAACTGCTAACTAGTTGTAACGGCTAGTCTCTTCAGTGAGCCAAGTCAATATTCCACATTTAGGGGGGGGGGGGGGGGGGGGGGGGGGGGTATTGAGAGTCATTGAGGAAGCATGATCAAACAGACTTGGCACAAAATCTATAGTGGTTCAGGAGAGTTATTGCTTTAGTTATATTCTTGATGCAATCTATATTCCTATGATCCTTATTATGTCCTAATTCATGCTTAATTAACTTGCTGAGTGTTTGATGAATAATAAAACAAACTTGACGAAAATTTAAGTGGTTTAGCCAGTTTGACCTAACTACATCCATTATTGATGATTATATATTTACGTCATTCTTCTGAGCTCTTCAATAGCGAGTTACAATTTGGTGCAGTAGTATAAAATCATACAAGTATGGTCCAAAAACGTCTAACCCTACTCATATCTATAGATGTTGGGGAAGATTTACATCTGATGACCTTGCTAGTTCATATGTCTCTTTTTCATTGGTGCATTTTTGTCATGCCACCCCACTTGCATCTTGCCAGCTTATCTTTAAGCTGTTTTCTACCATCATTTCCTTCTGAACAGACTTGCTCTTCTGGAACACATTCATTCTTTTAGAGTAGGTCATCTTTCAAGAGTAATCTTCTCTTCCAAAGAGACTCTCCTAACTAGAACACTTTTTAGGCCTTGCTTTGATTTTCCTTTCAGCTAGATTCATATGCATACATTACTGGACTATCTACCGTGGCTAAACCTAGTAATAAAGTACTCATGCAAGTGGTATGAATCTCAAATATCGTTCTATGTAGATGAGAGAAAATAACATCCCACATTAAAATGGGGTTGCTTCAGTTTGCTTATTATAATGTTCATTGGTAGGAATCACTATTGAAATTACATTTATAAAATTTCCAGGCTAAGTGACGACAAAATTAAACCCCAAACAATAACATACTAATTACAGTTTTTTTGATAATTATAGCACTAGGCCAAGGTTACTGCACAGCGGATAAAACGCAAAACGGTCAACAACACAACCTAAAAAAAAAAAACAAAGCACAACTTCTTACCCTTACCAACAGACACAAATCTAGACCACACCTTTCCTCTTAGATATTACCTTATTCTTACCTCTATTAGCAATTTTACAAACACCAGAGAATTTGCTAAAACCTACTAAACCCTTCTTTGACTCCAAGTCCCTATTGGAACACGACTTTGAGGAATTCTGTGAACATCTATCAGTAACGTCCCCATCAACACCCTTCGGGTCCTGGCATCCCATGCAGGAACTATCTCTGTGGTCTCGAACGATCTCTTCAAAGTTGCTTAGGGCTTGCCCCTCGTCCTGAACGCGGCAACCGAGACTTTTGGCAAGCAGGA
This sequence comes from Limonium bicolor, assembly GCA_023374045.1. NCBI lineage: Eukaryota > Viridiplantae > Streptophyta > Magnoliopsida > Caryophyllales > Plumbaginaceae > Limonium > Limonium bicolor. The sequence continues at coordinate 401,252,316 of CM041778.1, read as the reverse complement.
GCACCTGCCTAACTTCTTCCTTGATAAATTCCTCCTCTGGGTCCACCATCGGGCTCGAGGATCCTCCACAAGGCTCGAAACCAGGTGGAAACTCAAGGTCTCCGAACAGGCTCCTAAGGTCTTCGCCATCCCCTCTTTCTTCCAACTGCTCACCACAATACTGCTTCAACACTAACTCCAGGCGCTTAGCCTCTACAACTGCCTCAACAAAGCTGGATCGCGACTCGACCCCAATCAGATCATGACAATTGATCATACCATAATCCTTACTCTCGTCAATCACTCCATCCCGATCAATCCTGCCAATCTCGTCCGCTATAGGATCACTAACCAACTCCTTATTTCTCGGGGGATCACGAATGACAATTGGCGCTCGATCCCGAACCGCCACAACTTCTGGCCGAGAGTCCACCTTAGGAGTACTTGACAGATTTGGGAAGTGAGATTGCCCATACTGCCCATACCCCCCATGGGATCCTCCCACACTAGGACCAAAGGAGGGGTACCAACTGCCTCCCCAACCATTATCTTGACCCCAACACCCACTTTGGTCAACACCTTGCAATGGGGATCCAGACCAGAATCCATAGTAAGGATACACCCACCCTGGGTAAGTATACCAAGAATAGCCCTCACCTCCAACCAAATTGGGGTACTGCTTGTCCTCAAAACCACTTCCGCAACACGTGCTATCCTTCCCCAGCTCGGGACCCACAGGCGGTGGACTAGCAAGGACTTCCATTGCCGCCTTGTCTCCTACACAATCACACCGGTTCGACTTTCAGAGATGAATGTGGAAACGGGGGCACTTCGCATCACCATTGTCATCCACATTAATGGTGGCCACGGTTCCGGTTCCATCGGTTCCGGTTCCGGAAAATGTGTATTCGGATTCAGAACCGGTTCCAGGCGGTTCCAGGGCGGTTCTGGTTCCGGAACTCTGTATTCGCTTCGGATTCGCTCAAATCAACGGTTCCGACCGGTTCCGGAGCAGTTCTGGTTCCGGTTCTGACTGGTTCCGACCGGTTCCGGAAAGATTCAATCGGCTCTAGTTTCTTCGTTTTAACTCCGATTTTAGATCCGTTTGCGCGCACACGTTGCTCTTTTCATCCAATTTACTCCTAGCTAGGTTATTCCTCAAGTTTATAATCTTAAATGTATAAGAACCAAAGACTTAAATTTTTGTATTGAATTTGCAAAAATTAAAGAGCAAAGCAGATTTTATTATATGATTCACTGCCTCGTTAAAACCTTATTAGGTAAAAACCCATTGGGAAAACCCTAATAAGGAAAAAGAGTACAACTACTAATATGTTATATGATTTCAATTCACCAGGAGAGCGCGCGAGACCCAAAATGACGTCGTTTTGGACTGATTCCAACGGCTACTTTGGTCGGTTCCGAGGCGGTTCCGGTTCCACGGTTCCAAATCCGACGCGAATCCAGGCGGTTCCGAGCGGTTCAGGTTCCGGTTCTTGTCCCGGTTCGGTCCCGAATCTCAAAACGTGTATTCGAATTTGATTCGCAAGGGGGCAGTTCCGGTTCCGAATCGGTTCTGGCCGGTTCTGGCCGGTTCCAGTTCCAATCGGTTCCGGGTAGAACCGCCAGTTCCGGGTAGATTCGGATTCGGTGGTCACCATTAATCCACATGACAGATATCAAACCTGGCAAAAGAATCATCCACCAGCAGCTCAAGATCGCCGAAAAAGTCTCTCATCCGACCAGCGCCACCCTCGACAACAGCTTGCGCACACACAGACTCCAACTTTCCCAGATGACACCTTACCCTCCTTATCTCCTTCGACACCTTTGGAGGGGCCTGACATATTCAACACCTCCTCCTACCTTCTCATTCCAGAGCGTCGCCCCTTACCCCCTCTATTTGATGAGTATTTAGTCCTGCAGGCATAAAGCTTGTGGCCCAGGAACCACCAGCCATGAACCTTCACCGCCGCCTCCTCCTCCCGGGAGATGTTCTTAAGTCTTACCAGAGCAAACGCCAGAACGTTATTTAGATGACGTATGCGGGAAATGTAGATTTCCTCAATGTCCCTGTTCATATGGAGGGCTTTATGAAATACCCCAAACCTTTAAGTGTTAATTAAATATGTGATTATGATTTTCTATGGGCTAATTAAGTCCTCAAATACATTGGTAGACAGTTTAAACCGAAGAAAACACCATAAAGTCAGTTTAAGCAAATGTGTACTCTAAACTTGGTATGAATTACCACAAAACTGATACGTTATCTAAATGTTGAACTATGGTAAAATAAGGCTAATAGATGCCTTAGAAACGATAGTAAGCAATTTAAACCATAGAAAACACAAGTAAGTACCATAAAGACAATATGGGCGAAAATGTGCTCTAAGCTTGGGATAACCTTGGTTAAGACCCAAAGAGCTTACCAAGACCCTATTTACATGTTAATGGATATATTAAACCATTTACTAAAGAAAACCAAGCTTGAAAACAAGTTAAAACACAAAATGTGCTTTAAGGAGTCTTAAAGCACATTTCTGGAAAATTGTCTTGGAAATGGGTTTTGAGTGGCTAAATGTCCATCATTACTCTTTAATCAACATGTGTACTACTTAGTATCACATTAGGAAGTCTAAATCAATGGGAAATCAAAAATTTCACAATTATGTGCCTTAATTTGTGAATAGTGCTCAAATAGTGCTAGTTTAAGTTATAAGTCAACATGAGTCAAGTAATTGGTCAACAAAGACCATAAATGCCCTATTATATAAAAGGGGGCCGGTTTCCTATGTGGTGACTCACCACCATGTGTTAGTTAATTAAGAGGAAGAAAAGAAAAGTAAGTAAAGTACTATTTGCTTATATGTAAAATATCTCACAAAAGACATCCTCTCACCTCACTTCCCTCATTTCTTTTGATTCCCACCGTCTTCAACCTCCTCCTCCCTTCTCCATTTCGTTTTTGCTACAGCATACTATACCATCTCCACCTTCCATTGCTTATAACTCCTAGCTCCATGCTCCGAACTTAATTCCGAGACTACCGTTCTCTTAGTTGGAGCAAGCTCTACAACATTGTCTTTTCAAATCTTCAAAAGCTCCATTTTGGTGCCAAGAGGAATCACCATGGAAGGAGCTTGAACTCATCTTTTTACACCTCATTGTTCTCCTTTGCTTCAAGGTGAGGAAAACCAAAGAAAATCTATATTTCCTCTTGTTTTTGTTAGTGGCCGAAAATTACCTCTTCATGGTATTTTCTTTTGCTCATTCTGAGCTTCATTGAGATCTTCAAAGGGCTAGGTGGGGTCCTCTCTTGCTATTTAATCAAGTTCCCTTGCAAATCCAAGGTAAACATCCCATTTAGTGTTTAAAACACTTATGTTAATCTAGGGTTTATTCATGAGCTTAGGTATAATGCTTAATGCTCATTATCTTTACATGTATATTGATTAGAAGTTTGACAAGCAATCAAAAACACCTTGCCGAATTTTAATCAAGAAGGGCAAGGAAAAACAAGTGAGGAAGTTTTAAAGAAAAATAGGTAAATGAACTACCTTAATGAAGTTTTATGTGTCTTAGGAAATTGAGCTTTAAAATGCTTAATAAGCTACCTAAGGAGCCAATGGTAAATGAGCTAGAAAACTATCCACAAGGTGGACTAAAAAAGACATGGGAGCCTTGTTGTGTGTATTTGCAGGTTGAAGGCATTTAAATGTGGAAATTCAGTGTTTAAGTTTAATGCAATTTAAGGGCCTAAGTGCCAAGCAAATTAAGTTTATGCACTATATTGTGATGTAGTGTAGTTTAAGGTTTAGATGTGTGTAAAGAACATTCCTTGTGAAGATGAATGTCTTTGATGGTTAAAGGATGAAAAACAATATGCTTGTGTGTAAGGAATGTGTATTAAAGGATTGAGTGTTCTTGGATTATGTAAAAGTGGAAAACTATGTGTTTTGGTGTAAGGTGATATAAGAGAAGCTATGGCAAAATTTAGTTAATAAACAAAGAAGTTTAAGTGTTGTAATGAGATTTTATGACCTAGAAGGTACTAGGAATTTGTTAAGTGTTAAGATGGTGAAAGAGAGTGAATTAAGGTGTTCATGAGTCCAAGGATGACCTAGGAATGGTCTTGGAGGATTTAGAGATCAAATGGGTGTTTTAAACACACCAAGGTTATGTTATGTGAAGTGTTAAGTCTTGTTCAAGTTTTGGTAATCAAAGGAAAAATAATGCCTTGTGAAGGTCTAAGTGTAAACTTGTGGAAAATAGAAGGAGTTGTGTAAAGGAGGTGTTTGTGAAAAATAATGCTTATGGAGTAGTGGTAGTGTTAGTGAGGTAACATTTTGGTTAGTGGTGTTGTAGGTATAAAACTAACACTTAGAAACCTAAGGAAAATATTACAAGTGTTAAGAGATTTTATAAGTAATTGAGTAACAAGTTAGTGATGATTTAGGAAAGGTTAGTGCATGATTTAAGGTGTTTAAACATGTAGAAAACATGTGGAAAGTTTAGGAAATGATTGGAGGTGAATTAGGGGTTGAAAACTGGTCAAAACCTGTCAATTTAAAGACCTACAGACATGGTCCGGGTTTGTAAACAAGTACACAAACCCGGACCACCTCAAAATGTCCCAGAAACTTATTTTTACATGTGGTCCGGGTTTGTATCCAAGTACACAAACCCGGACCAAGCTAAAAACAACACAGAATGTGATTTCCGGGATTGGTCCGGGTTTGTAACCCCGGACACAAACCCGGACCATTCTAAAAAGTGTCCAGAAAGTGTTTTTAAGTGTTGTAATGATGGGGAAGTGAATGGTAATGGTTTTAAATGATGATTAGGCCTTTTTTGGTGACTTTTAAAGGCCATTGGGAGTATAAACAAGTGTGAGAGTGAATGTGTAAGTTGTGAACTTTAAATCACATAAGTAAAATTAAGTACAACGGAATGACGGGGTTAACTATGGGCGCATTAGTCGTTAAGCAATCATGTTACCCCAATGTTAATGAAAGTAATTGTAATGTTACCAGTTGTTCGAGAATTGTTCGAGGAACATAAGAGGACACATTAGAGTGGACCTTGGTGACAGGTATGGTTCTCTTGCAACC
>CM041778.1:401144891-401246726 GCA_023374045.1 Limonium bicolor | reverse complement strand
GAGGAAGGACCCCTTCACCATTGAAGCTCTTCTTCAACCTTCCAAGGCTATTTCTTCTCCTTTCTCTCTCATTTATGCTCTAATGGAGGCTTAACCTCCCTTGTAGCTTGGGATAGGGATTTTGCCCCAAAATCCCTAAAACCTCCATTGTTGAACCTTAAACCTGTTTTAATGCTTTATTTTAGTCTTTGTGCTTAATGAAGATAATTATTAAGTGTTTATGGCTTCTAAACTTGTTGCTCATGATTTGGGGATTTGTAAGGGTTTGGTCAACTAATTGTCAATTTGCTAAATTGGTTGGATTAACTTTGCCTATTAGTTTAGCATTAGTGTGGATTTCTAACAGCATGTGATTCTGAAATAGAAACCTAGACCAAGGGGACTAAATCAATGTACTATAATTTTGATGATTTTGAGATTAGACTACATTACAACTTAGGGAACTTAAGCTTAGTGCTATCGATTGACCCGGGGCTTAGCTGATTGAGAAGTTTTGGTTAAATTGGTTAGGATTAGTTGGCCTAGATTAGGTTTCTAATTAATTAAGTGTTCCGTTGTTTAGCTATAAGTTCAAGGGTCGACAATCGGTAAAAAGGGGAGGACGGGTGCAAATATCCATCCCGGGCTACATCTATCCTATATAGTTAGTTTAGTTCTTTATTTCTCCAATTAGAACCTAAAAACCCAAAACTTAAGCTTATAATTAACTAGATAGTTACCAATTCCGTGTGGATACGACCTTGTTGTACTGCAATGACTAGGTTCACTGCCCATAGTTAGCAAGATAGTTTCACTACTATTTTGCACAAGATTTTGGTGTCATTTCCGAGGACTTCAGCCCAACTATATGGATTTTTATCTGTTTATTTTTATACATATTTTTCATTTCCTTATTTTCTTTTGTGTATTAATTTTTTCTTTTTCTCTGTAGGAACTTAACACTGATGAATGGTTATTATAATCAAGCGGGAGGTTTGAACGGTTACTCCTATGGTGACTACACCGAGAAAAACATAAATCAGTGGAGTGTATGCCAAAGGTGTGGAGATGCCATGAGAGCCCTAAGTGTCCAAAAACGATGTTAGAATTGAGAGCTCTCATGGAAGACTTCAAATCATCTGTCGCTCCCCCAATAGAAGGTTGGCCTGTCCACTACACCGAGCAGACCCCAATCATTGGAGTCGATGTTAAAGGTGCGGAGAGTACCATGAGAGACCTCAATGTCAAGTTTCAATGGTAGAATTGAGAGCTCTCATGGAGGATTTCAAGTCATCTTCTAAGCCTAACCCCATCTTTGTGTGCCAAAAATGTGGAGGACACCATGAGTGTTCTTAATGTCTAGTTGTAATAGCAAGATTGGAGGCTCTCATGGAAGATTTCACCACTTCCATCAAGTTTACGCACCAAGCAGTTGAGTCAAAATTCACTGAGCAAAGCACCTTCAGCATGAACGTTCAAGCTCGGCTAGATCAGATTATGCAACAACTTGAGAGTGAACGAATTTAAGAGACGGAGCATCCTAATGAAGACTTGAGTTACCCTCTCTGTCATCCTCTGTTCGAATCAAAGAGTCCACTGCCCAACAACCACCAGCTTGATTATGAAGACAACTCGTCAGAAGAAAGTTTATAGTTCGACCTCATGGAGTTTCCTCCCTTTAAAGTCAACCACGCATTTGTCTCCCCCTCTATTGTTCATCAAGACAATGAGGATGATCTCATTCTCAACTTTGAGAAGGAGGAGACACCACCTCCCTCTGAGTCATCAGAGGAGAATCCCACCATCGACTTCAAGGAGCCACCTCCCTTTGAAGTTGATGTCCATCAAGGCCCTTTCTAAGAGCCTCACCAAAAAGATGAGGATATTTACATCCTCAAATTTGAGAAGGATGAGCCATCCAAATTTGATCTTTATCTAGAGGATCAATGCCTTCCCCACCTGTGCACCAATGAAGTAGAGTAGAAACTCAAATTTCACCCCTTAAGTGTGTAGGCCACTTTTCCCTTTGATCCTGGACTAGAGATAGAAGACAAAGTTCACCCCTGAGTTCTCCTTGCACCGCTAAATGAAGATAAGGATGTCTTCATCCTTTAGTTTGAAGAGGAGTCTTCATCACTAGTGATTCTCGCACCAAGGATCATTAATCTCAATATTTGGGTTATTCTTCAAAGAAATATGATACTTGCCCAACCCACCCGTTGAAGCCCACTTCAACATTCATTTTCGATCCTGGAGGATGTAACACCCCTACCGCTAATACCGTCATTACTATACCATTACTTACCTTCACAGCGGATACAACTTACACAACGGCGGGTGTACAATGCCGTTAGTCACCCACGTAACTAACAAGGCCAGTTACAATACTACATACTATCGGTCTGATGAATTTGAACATACCGAGTACTCTACACAAGACATAGCTTTCCATTCCATACTCAAATCATAATCCAAATACTACTCCAATACAATACTATACCGAGTCTACTACAATCCTCAAAATTACCGATACAATTTAGACTTCCAGTTTCGCATTACAATACAATTACAGTTCCTATTACTCAACTACCCATGCTTATACAGCAGCCCCGTCCTACACTCTCGAACGGCGGTCGGCTTCGAAGTACCTGTAAATAAAAACGGTGCCCCTAGGGGCTTAGCAAATTGCTGCATATGAAATTCGCATACCCCGCGTGCTAACCGGGGTACGCCGACTACTTTTGGTCAAATATACATGGAGTTTGTTTTACATGCATACATACATACTAATACTACGACAATACAAGCATCAATACATACATACTTATACAAGGTTCAATACTTACCAGGGAAGACAATTGTCCGTCAACCTTTCTTGTTAGTTATTCCTCCATCCGGTTTAATCGGATGCTCTCTTTCTGCTTGCTCGGGTTCATAAGGCTTACACCAAGCTTAATCTTACTTACTTGTTGATTTACTCACACTGCACTCATTACCTTACTCCTTACTTACTCGTGCTTGCTCAATACTCGTTACTTGCTAATACTTACTCATCACTCGATACCCACTGCAGCACTCATACGTACACATTGCTCAATACTCGGTACAATACTCGTACTTACTCCTTACTCAATACTCTTTACTTACTCGTACATACTGAAATACCCCTAAATTAATTTAAATTAATTTAGGGGATTTCTTTTATTAAATATTAAATTATTATATGGAATTATGAATATTAAATTATTATATGGAATTGTGAAAGTCATTTAGGGGTTTTCTCCTATTTAACCCTAATTATTATATATTATTATATAGTATTATGAATTTAATAATAGGATTTATAAGTCAATAAATCTTGGGAAAATTTCTAAACACTCCAATTATATTATAAAGATTTTAGGAAGTGTTGGAACATTGTTTTGAAACATTAAAGTCAATATAAAATTCTAGAAACCTTAAAGCTTATTAAGCCTTGCTAGAGTTGACTTTTTGAGAATGGTCAAATCAGGCCATGAAACCTATACCAATAAATAGGTTATGGAAAACCATGAAGATCGATAAAAAGAACGTCAAAAACGGATCATCCTAGCCAAAGTTATGATAGATTGAAGTTTAGAGCCAAAATTTTAAGAGATGCCACGTGTCACTCTGTAATGGGTCGCCAACACTTAGCCGATTCAATCCCTTGAATTTCGGTAACGGTTTTCCATACTTTGCCCTAACTTTAGACGGCTATATCTCATTCATCCCTCCATATTTTTCAATGTCGTCTTCTTTGTTGTCTTCTCCTACATTCCCTCTAAACAACTATAACTCATACAAACCCTAATTCATTCTGAATCAACCGGAAAATCGAGTCAAAGTAGCCACCCTGCAAAAACCGAAACTGCAATTCCAGTTTTCTCTTCGAATCAGGTAGATTCGATCAGCCATAACTTCTTCGTTACTCATCCGAATTCCATGTTCTTTAGCTCGTTTTAAAGAGCTCTAATTCCTCTAAAACTTTCATGTTTATGGCCTAAGCTAATTCCCAACCGATTGGAAGAGTAAGGCGTCTAAAGTTTCGGTTTCACCAGCACATAAAATCATACCGAAACTGTAAGGTAAACTCGTGTTTTGCGACTTCAATTTCTTTTTGTGTGGTGCGAGTTAGGTTTAGTTCTTACTATCAATGCGTAGACCTAAGTTTGCTCTTTCCAATGAGCCCTTACTCATAGCCTAACTCGTTTTGTACTGCTAGTTATAGATCTTCGAAGTTGGCACCACGAACTGCTCAAGTTCATGTTTTTCTAGTTTTCCCGAATTCGATTTCACTAAATTCACACAACTCCGGTAAGTTTCCGATCAATTGCTCCGTTTTTGTCAAACCTTGTCGTGTTTCCGACCTAATCCATGTTCCAATTTAGTCAATTATGTGTTAGATTAGGAGAATTTGTAGGAATTGTTCCCGAATCGTATACTGTACCCGATATAAACCCTAACCTTCGAATTGAATTCGAAACTCGATGAACACTGCATTATAATTGGGGAAATTGGCATCAATAGAACCGGAATTCGATTTCGAATCCATAGAAACAAGAATCACTCAATTTCGTTCTGTGGATTAGAGAAATTGTTGATTTAGTACTCGGGGGTCGAATGGTAGTCGCTGAAGAACTTGGGTTTCAGGGACCGTCCGATCAGAGTTTAAAGAATTGGACGGTCCAGATTAGATCGTGCTATTAAATAATTATTATAAGTTTATAAAATTCCAGTAAATAGTCCTAACTTGTTGGGTTAATTTAAATATCTTCCCGAATGTATTTTGACTTGAAATTTTAACCATAGATTCCTTATTTAATCTAGTTTATTTTGATGTAAATTATTATGGTTTTGGAGTTTTTAAACATAAGTTATGATTTTTACAAGTTACGGGTTTTCTGGAATTATTTGGCCAAATTAAAAAGATATTTTTATGAAATAAAAATTTTATAATATGTCTAAAATGTGATAGTTACTGTATATTAAATTTGGGAATTTTTGGGCAATGGGAAAAGGTTTTAAAAATTGTGTTTATGAGTTTTTCATAAGAATAACCTATAATATAAGGTTTTTAATGTAACCAAAAATTAAAGTATGGTTTGTTAATTAACTTTTAAGCTGGGGGAAATAAGGGAAACTAAATTAACATTTTATAACAGTAAGTTTATAAATGTTTTGGTATTGGCTTTTAAGAGAAGTGAAATTATTTACATATATGTATAGATACTTACTTAGTAGAAACTTATATAAATTAAGGAATTTAATTATCCTACATTTTATTTACTATATTATATGGGAGTTAATATTTTTAATTAAACTAAGGAATAAATATATATATTTTTACGCGTTTATAAAAAGGGAATTAAGTAGTAACTTAGAGTAAAACAAGGAACTAATTAAATTAACACTTATAATAACTAAATGTTATAAGAGCTAGTATCCTATGATATGGTAAAAGAAATACTTAACGAAACATACTTGGAATACAGTTTAAGGTTGTATTAATAAGATAGTTTAAATATGATAAGTTACATAGGGAATGTCTTAGTTGATTTCTAGTACGGGTACACTTATATATATTAAATAAACAAAGGAAACACTTTATTTAATAAACCATATGTCGGTTGTAGTTATGCCTAAAAGTTATTAAACATAATTAAATACAATAAACTACATAAATAATGTTTTGAACAAATCCTAGTATATATAAATATATACACATTTAACATAAATAAAATTAGATACCTTATAGGAAATATAATACGAAGGAATTAGTAAGTTAAACTAAACCTATACATAATACTATTAAAAGAATATTATATGAGCTAGTATTGAATTGTGGTTATGAAATTGAGCTTAAAGAGTTATCTTGGATTTCCAAGGTTTATATATAAACCATATTAAAATACATGTATAGTATTATTTGTCGATGATCAGAATGTAAATCTAAAATTGGGATTAAGTAGTTAATAAGTTAAAACTTAGGAAAAATTGTGATTGGATTACATAAAATGTTGCACAAATAGATCTTATTCTATAATTAATGATAAACAAATGTAATACGTTTACATCTAAATATTCTTAATATATAAACCATAATAAAATAAGTAAAATACTTTCACATCTAAATGTGTGGTGGATTAGTAAGTCTAGATTTAATCATTTCTTAACATTTATGGTATTGAAATATAACTTAATGTTTTAAGATAGAATCATTAAAAGGATTATGATATAATCTATATTAAACGATGATTTGGAAATTTATCTAAATAATTATCCTTAAGTTTCTTAGAATTAGATAAGCCATATAAAATACATTTATTACCAATATTCAGGATGTGAGTTTACAGTTAAGTGAGGTATTTAGTAGTGAGAATTTATAGGAGGGTTTATAAATAGGAATTTGATACTTAAAACCTTTGAACCTTTTATTAGATAAAACTAAGTTACATAAGATATTATATTGATATACTTTACGGTAATGGGAAGTAATGATAGGTTATTTGAATATAAAATATGAGAATTTCATAATAGATTATCTTATTAAATAATTAACAATTTCACTTACGAACCAGAATTTGATTCTTTGATAAATTCTACTCTATGTAGATATATTGTCCATCCTAAATACAATAAAGGAAATTTATTTATTAGGTTATTCTTTTGAAACCTTAGGTTTTGTAAAACAATTTAAAACGTATTTAAGGCTTAAGTTTAATGAAGTTTAGTACAAAGGATTATGCATAGTCTATGGAGAGAATGTGTGTAAAAATAAAACATTTAGGAAATTAAATATAAGTAAGGATACATAAAAGGTTATACTAAACACCTTATTGTATAGGTGATAATAAAACATATAATATACCTTGTGAATACTAAATGTAAGATTAATTCGTTAAATCTAAGTTAACTATAGTATAGTTATTCAGGATGAGAAGCAATTTAACATCTTATGACAAGTTTATTGGATGGTTGTAATTAAAAGTCATTCTGAACTAAGGATATGATAATTGAGTTTAGTGGCTCAACTAAGTTATAATAAAATGTATCTACAACACTATGATTCCAATATACAAGATGTAGATCTTAATTAAGTTAAGGGGAAACTTAATCATGATGGTTTATTTGGTAATATTGGTGAAGTACATAATCATTACATTGTGAATTAATAGTATAGTATTCTAAGATAAACCTATTATAGGTCATAAGACGATGGTTATTCTAAAGTAAGAGTAAAAGTATTGAGCTTAAGAATTGTTATTGAATTCTAAGATTTGATTGAATAACGTATAATGCACTTATGTTATAAAGGTCTTTAATGTGAGAATTATGGTTAAGTATGGGTAAAGTGGATAAGGGTGGAACAATTAACAGGTGTTAATAAAATACATTCCTTGGTCTTACAACCTTGAGTTATACAACATGCTAAGACAAGTCAAAGGTTATACATAACATTTAAGTGAGGGCTTAAAAGACAATTGGGACTTAGAAATAAGAGTGAGGAGTTTATTTAAGCTTAACGTAGGCTACAAGCGATTGATGATAGACTACCTTTAATATTCTTCAGAGTACTGTTGATTGTTTGCGCAAGTTGACTAGAACTGCTACAGCGTTATCCAGGTACGATTTCTCGTGCTCCGATATTTTTGCTGATTGACTTGTGGAATGTGTTGGGAAATGCTAACTGACTTTAAGAGGAATTTCTAAAAGGGAATGGTTGTGTGACTAACTCAGCTTGTGTGACTAACTGAGCCTTGGATGTGAAACTTACTTGGGTATTGGTTCCTTCTATTTGGTTGTTCCATTAGACATTGACTGCTTAGGGTTTACGCTTCTACACTCTGTAGGACTGAGTGTTTTGGTATTGCTCTGGGTAGTTAGTGATCTGGTGGGAATTTGGAAAAGATCAATTTTGGTAAATCCTTCTTTTGACTCTGGATTTCGTTTCATCCATGAGCTGGTTCTTGAGGTTTCGACGTGCGCGCGTCTTCAATGGTAACAGAGAGGGGCTGTATATCCCCTGTCCCAAAAGGGACATAGTAGACAGAGAGGGGCTGTATATCCCCTGTCCTTAGTGGACGTTGTAGACAGAGAGGGGCTGTATATCCCCTGTCCTTAGTGGACGTGTAACAGTGAGGGGCTGTATATCCTCTGTCCTAAAAGGACGTACTTGGCGGTGGGGGCCATCTCTCCCAATTGAATTTATTCCACTCTTGAGTATATTTTGTCTATGGGATTCAGCTTTCTGAAATGGTGGGGACATTAACTGTCTACCACGGGTTATGGGTATTCATATCATTCCTAGTCCTTTGTGACTACCTGAGTCTTTCTATTCTTAACCAGAATTGGTTCTAACATCAATAATGGATGCTCACTAACTATATGGTGTGATTTCTTAAGTGGTTGATTTGGTTTTTAAGTTCTTTGTCTCTATCCTTATCTTGTTCTCTCTTCTCTATGATTGATTGTTTTGAAGTGCCTCCTTTCCCTGTTTTACTTTCAAGAGTTTCATTTCAAGTTACTGTTTATTTTGAAGAGTTATGTTTTATAAGTTTGTTTTTGGAGAATTGTACCAGTTCCATTCCAGGGAACTGACTCACCCCTCCCGGGGTGGGCTGCTTGGTTTCATCTTGCAGTATAAATGGATTTACAGGTGGCCACGAAGAGCATGAGTGATTGGGATGGGATTAGGTTTATGGAGAGTGAATGTATTTTATTATTGTTATGTTTTTGTTAAGTTTTCTCGAAGTTCAGACCGTAACTTAGTTAATTGTAATGGTTGTAACTGGTGAGGTTGGTACCGGGTGTTTGGAGCCCGATGGTCTGTAGCACCTTTAGTTTATTTTCCGCTGTTGTTTTATTATTATAGGGGTGTTACACATACTCATTACTCGATACTCATTACTTACTTGTACATACTCATTACACAATACTTATTACTCATAGCCTCTGGGTAGAGTCATACACAAGAATCGCCACCGGGCTTACAATACAAGCGGAGCTATACACTTAGCTCCCCAAATACTCAAATGTCCATTTTTACCGGACTACTCGAATTCCCAACACTCCTCTCTCGGAGTATCTTACAATCTCATGGATTACCAACGTCTAGTATTCTCATATTTAAGGGTTTCCCCAATGTATCGAATACTCTCATGTTCGGGACATTACTTACATTAGTCGGGTCCTCTCACCGTGGGTCGACTAATTTCCTAAGGGGTTTGGAGATCCCTCATCATTCTTTGCTACTCTCATGGTTTATGTCTTGCACCATCCTCAATTCCTCTAATAGAGGTTACTTATATGTACTCCCACTATTTACTGGTTTGTGGATTGTTCATTTCGGTTCTCTTACCGTTATCGGGAGGTTACCAGTCCCGTACACTCTCTCACATTCTAGTGATTTCATTGGTTTACGTTAACGTTTCATGGTTCGTTAGTTTAGTGCGTTTCTACGTTTCTGTTAATTCACAATATGACTCTTACTACGAGTCACTAGACAACAAGACTCATCTATGAGTCGGTCTACACGCTAAGTTAAGCCACATAATCATTCAAGAGGGGTTAGCTCAAACATCATACATCAAGACATACAATAAAAGGCAATAAACCATTTTCATGCTTTAATCTTGATTAGCCGGCATACAGCACACAAATCAACGTAACTCGGCTAGCATACGGGGCATGAGAAAATCATACCTTTCACCGGGGTTAGCTTTACCATGTGTTCTCACGTTCCTTGATTCACACTTGTTCCTCTGATAATGTTTCAAACATTGATATTAATGCTATGTTCATACGGTACGTAAATAATTACTACCCCCGTTGACCCGTTATACTTAGTTTTACTCATGTCAAATTATGTTCTTACTTCTCACTCATTTCCTACACTTGTTTACACTTCTTAGGACCTTTACATTTCACCAAACAAGGCCTTAACAACATCTAAAACCCATACCATTCAATCCCCCATCATTAGAAGCCTTAAGAAAAAAAATTCTCTCTGATCTGGACCGCCCCTTTGGGGAGGTCCCAGGGGCGGTCCACAACAGAAGCTACACTCGTCCTACAGAATTCGACTGGACCTCCCCACAGGGGCGGTCCCTAGGGGCGGTCCACAACAGACCCCATTTTCCAAAGTGTTTTTCTTCTCATTTTGAACTCCAAATTCACCCCAATCTTTTCCTAATCATTTCCCAACCTTTCCACAAGTTTTCTACATGTTTAAACACCTCAAAACATGCTCTAAACCTCTTCAATCAATGGTCAAATCCTTACTCCAATTCTTGTTCAAATTCACAAATATCATTTCCCATATTTTGCACTTTGCACACTAGTGCATTTCTAACTTCTTCTTAAGAGTTACAATCTTCTACCAACCTTACCAAATTACTTATTGATCATTACCATTCCATCCTAGACAAATGCACTACCTATACCCAAGTCAAATCTCCATTTCCAAGATTATACACACCAACTCTTTGTCTCGAAATCCTAAGGTCTTTACAACCCATTTTGCTACAGATTTTTCTCACTACTTTACTCACCTCTAAAATAGCTCCTAAAGGGTTAACTAACCAAGTTGGTTTCCCTTCAAACACCAAGCTAACCCTTGGTCATTCCTTGCTCATGACATCTCTTAAAACACCATAAATTCTACCAAAATTTTGCCATGACTTACCTACAATCCTTACATAACCAAACTCACCCATTTTCATCCAAATCAATCCTAATCTATCCACATCCACAAGGGATCCTACCAGCACACAAATTCCTCAACATTTCATCCAACAACAATACCAATATATATACACAATTCACGTGGCTCTAAGGCCCTTACTTCACACAACAATTACTAATTCCCTCTAATTCATTCAAATACATTTCCATTCCAGTTTTGGGTTCATTCTTTTGGTTCTTCCCATTCCCAAAAATTCTAAAACATCAAGATAGGAGTTAAGGTAGATTTTCTTACCTTGAATGTTCCAATCCTCTTTTAAATTCTCTTCTTCTCTTCCCCCATCCATTATTGGTCAAGTGGGCAATATATTTGCCAATGCTCCAGCCCAACATTAAATAAGGAAAATGAGATTAAGCCAAGACACTTAACTCTTTAATTACTTAAGATTACTAGGAAGTGCTTAAAACACTAAAATTGGCATTACCTTTAAAACCCTAGAAATGGGTTCTTGCCATGAATCAAAGGATGGGCTCTAATCCACCATGGGAGCTTGGAGAATAGCTCAAATGAAGAAAGAATAAGGCGTTACAAGGGGGTAAAAATCGTCCTTACTAGAAGATGGAGAAAAGATGAGTTTTTTCATGGAAATTTTTACCTTAATGGAGAGAGAGGACTCCAAGCTTCGATTTGATACCATTTTCTCTTCAAATGGGCAAAACCCATGGAGATGAACTTCCTCATTTTGAGTTTTAAAAAGATAGAAAGGTAGAGCTTGGAGAGAGGAGCAAGAATATGTACTTATTTTCTCATTTGGAGCTTTAATATGGCTTGAGCATGCAAAAGAAGAGGAGAAGCCATGGGAGCTTATTTGGGAGCTTCAAAATCGGCTAAACCAGAGAAAGAAGAAGGAGAAGTCTGGTGGAGGGGAAAAATTCGTGGGTGAGAGAATAGGAATGGAGAGAGAGGAGGATGACTCACTTAGTTGTGTGTGAGAGAGAGGAGGATGACTCACTAGTAAAACCGGCCCCCACATAATATACTACTTTTCTTTCTACTTTTTGTTTTTCTCTTTCTTTTCTTTTCTTTCCTTCTTTACTAACTTAGTGTGTGTGAGAGAGAGAGGAGGATGCCTCACTAGTAAAACCGGCCCCCACATAATATACTAACTGGAGCGTTTTTACTCTTTTACAGAAAACGCTCGTTAATTTACCTGGTTTAAGCACTATTCACTAACCGGGCCCGTTTTTCCGGAATTTTCTCGTTTAATTAATTTTAATGGTTCTTAAGGATCCACTAATGTTTAATTATAGTTATTTGGTTGACTATAATTTTTTACGGGTCCATTTGACCACTCAAAGTCACGTTTTTGGGTTTTCTCGAAAAACGTGCGCTAAGCTTTATTAGCGTTTTAACTCATTATTTGGACCGTTTTCTTCGGGAATCATTCCCATATATTATTTAGGCATGAATAAGCCTTAGAAATCCATGTAATACTCTAACCGAGGTCTCGTACCTCCTATGGTTATATAACGCTTGTTTTAGCGTTTTTCGCTTTTTAAGCGTTCTCTCATTTCTTTTGGATCTATTTTCCTTACCAAAATTACTTAGGCACTATAAGGCCCTTAAATACCATATTAGAATAATTTAATCACCATATTTAAGTTCGGGGTATTTCAGAGGACTTCAATGTGGTATGGTCTAGCCAAAGACCTTAAAGATGGGAAGCTTCGCGGGAGGCAACCCCTATGAATTTCTTTCATTTTTTAGTGTTTTTTTATTTTGAGTTCCCATTTGATTTTGTTTTTGCTAACCTTTAACTCCGGTTGTAGCTTGGTTGCTTCTAGTGTTTAATGCAGGTTCACCTTAAAGTCCACACCGCAACCAGGCTACGCTAATTGCGGCTAAAGCTCAAGTGTGGGGGAGTTATTACACTGCCATTAACATAAATCTCAGGGAAGTACTAGTTTCTTTTAATTTTATGTCTCTCACTCTTCTTCTCATTTTGATTCAGATGCATTCTTTCGATGGGGATAGCTTCTGTGCTATAATGCTTGTTTATGCCCCATGTGTTTTCTCTTTTGTCTGCTTCCTGAAAAGGTCTTCTGAATTCTTCCCCGGTTTGTTGGTGAACAATGAGGACATTATTCAAATTAAGTGTAGGGGAGTGACCTTTTCACTGAATTGTGTGCCTAAATGCTTAATCTCTCTGCTTCTCTTGCAGTTGTCAAAAATAAAAACGTGGACCGTTGTATTGTGAGTTGTTCTCATTAAGAAAAAAATACTTTTATGAATTGTGGGATAAATGCTCAAATTTTTTCTTTTTGATTGCTTTTGAGGAGCATTTACGTGCGGTGTGGCCATGTGATCTTATATGGTTGGATTTTTATTGCTTTAGGGTTCCTTTTGTCTTATCTCTTAGGGATTTCTAAGGAGTGTTTCCTTGTGAAAATCTTTAAGAAACTTGTGAGACACCATTAGTAACCAATAATGAGAGTTGATTGCTCTTAAATGCAAAGGCTACATGCCCAAATTTTGTCTCCTCATCTCTTATGCAAAAGTGAAACAAATGCATAAATCTATTTATCCTTTTGTTTTCTTCTCAATGCCCATTCTTGAGAGAAGTTGGCCATGGTAAAAGCTCTCCAAGTCACCTAATCATTAGAACTTTGAAGCACTCTGGATCATACCCCACACTCTAGATTTTTTTTGCCCTAAGCACGCCCATGTAACCACTAAGAGATGGTTCACACTCCTCAAAGGTTCTAATCACTTTTTGCTTATTCTCATATCCTGCAATTCATGTTAGTATTTGTTAGTCTTGAGCATTCCTTACTTGATTGGGTGCTTGGTTTTGCTTGAGAATAAGCAAAAGTAGGTGAGTGTGGGGTGTGATGAGTGAATAAATGAGCATATTTTAGAGGTATATTCATGTGCTTTATCAATGTTTTATCAACACTTTTCATGCTCATTTCTCTACTCTAGCTAGTTTTCCTCTAGTTTTGTGTTTGACACAACTATCTCCAAAAGAGGAGGAATAACATAGGTATAAATAAAGTAGACAAAGAGACAAACGCATGGGCGCAAACAGATCCAAAATCGGAGCTATAATGAAGAAGATGGATCATTTTGAAGTCCGGCCTACCTAGGAGACAACCCCTGTGGGTAGGTCGTAGATGAATTTCATCTCTGGTCCGGACCGCCCCAGCTGACCACCCCACAGGATAGGTCGGATTAAGTTCGCTCACGTGATTTTACCTTTGGTCCAGACTGCCCCAGCCGACCGCCTCATAGGGTATGCCAGAACGAAAATTTACCCAGATTTCAGATTTTAAAACAGAAGACAAGAGGAGAGAGAGGACATAGAGAGCACGACCCAGAATGGAGAAAAGAGAGGAAAATAAGGAAGAAGAAAAGGAAAAAGAAGAAGGGAAAGAAGAGAAAGGACCCCCTCACCATTGAAGCTCTTCTTCAACCTTCCATGACTATTCTTCTCCTTTATCTTTCATTTATGATCTAATGGAGCCTTAATATCCCTTGTAGCTTGGGATGGGGATTTTGCCCCCAAATCCCTAAAACCTCCATTGTTGAACCTTGAACTTGCTTTCATGCTTTATTTTAGTCCTTATGCTTAATGAAGATAATTATTGAATGTTTATGACTTTTAAACTTGTTGCTCATGATTTGGGGATTTGTTTAGGGTTTGCTCAACTAATTGTCAATTTACTAAATTGGTTGGATTAACGTTGCCAATTAGTTTAGCATAGTGTGGAATTCTATCAACATGTGATTTTGAGATAGAAACCTAGACCAAGGGGACTAAATCAATGTACTATAATTTTAATGATTTTGATATTAGACTACATTGTAACTTAAGGAACTTAAGCTTAGTGCTATCAATTGACCCGGGGCTTAGCTGATTGAGAAGTTCCGGTTAAATTGGTTAGGATTAGTTGGCCTAGATTAGGTTTCTAATTAATTAAGTGTTCCGTTGTTTAGCTATAAGTTCAAGGGTCGATAATCTGTAATAAGGGGAGGACGGGTACAAATATCCATCCCGGGTTACATCTATCCTAGATAGTTAGTTTAGTACATTTCTCCAATTAGAACCTAACCTAAAACCTAAAACCCCCAATTTAAGTTTATGCACTTTTATTTATCTTCTTGCACATTTACTAAGCTTATAATTAACTAGATAGTTACAAAGTCCGTGTGGATACGACCTTGTTGTACTACAATGAATAGGTTCACTACCCATAGTTAGCAAGATAGTTTCACTATTATTTTGCACAACAATTTCCAGCTCCATCATAACCTTGACCTCGAATATATTGAACATTAAGCCTATAATATGCCAAACAAGATATGATGTCATTCTTTAAAGTGAAGCCTTGTTGTATCTTTGACATGAACTAAGTCCAAAACAATTTCCCTAACATAACCATTTCGATCAACAAACCTTAAAACAATAGTCATTTATTCCTTTATAGACTCATCTCTAGCCTCATCAACTATTAAGTAGAAATTTTGCTTCTTCGATCTCATCGCGTATATCTTCTCGCACATTTTTAGAAACTACTTGTAAGATATCTTTTTGAATGTTTGGTGTTGCATACTTTGCATTTTTCGATGCATTTCCTATACTACTTCACCAACATCCTTGTTGTAGGATGCGAGAAGTTTGATCAACTCAAGAAAATTACCTTGCTTTCTTGAATCAAGTCTTTGATCATGACCTCTAAATGCACAACCTTGAAATGTGAGCTACTTAACTACCTCGGTTGAAGTCTTCAACCGCAATTTGTTACTAATGACTTGTTGAGATGTTTGTTTATGTATAACAGTCTCTATATGACCTCATAGATTCTTTATATTTTCATAGCATTTCACATAATATTTATGTGCATACCCAAAATTCTTACCTTCATGGTTGACAAAAGAACAATCTTTATCGATAATCACTTTCTTTCAATTGTTGAATCCTTTTGTAATAAATGTATCTGATCCACTTCCTTTAGTGGGACTTTTAGGGAAAAAAATAACATGGAAAGCAAAATGCGGCATATTTTATTTCAGAATAGTCCAACCAAAATAAGCTTTTAAACCAAGCTGCTTGAAACTTGCGTTGACGACCAACAGGACCATAAAATGGATAACTTGATTTTTAAAGCTGATAAGACCCAAGTTTTATGTAAGCTCGTCTTATCTCATTCCTTTGGTAACTAGGATAATCATAAAATAAAGGGTCATAAGCCAGGATCATGAATCAATGAATCGATGTTGAGCTTCTATGGCTCTAACTTACAATTCAATGTTTTCACATCGAGTTGATTTAAAAGGTGGCTCTCCCTCATGAAAAGATTCTCGAGGATGATCTAATGTATCAATTGGCTCATCATCGCATCACAATTTTTATGTGTTAATATCGAGACTTCTCTTTGGCTTGAAAAATGCATCTATTTGCTTACGTTCTTCATAGTGAATGTAAAAAACGTAGAAACATGACAATAAAAAGGAAATGCGTAATTTTGTTTACACTATAAGAAAATACGAAATCTTCACAAGGATAATAAAATTTTATTATAAAACGTACAAGGGAAGTATTCTATAACCAACCAATTCACACAAAATGATATACACACAACCTATTATCAAGAGTATAATCAATTAATAAAAACAGTTATAATATTTGCTTAAAATGCTTCAATTCAATGAAATACCCCAAACCTAAATATGGTAACTAAACATCAAGTTATGATGGTATAAGGCTAAAACATGCCTTAGAAACATTGGTAGACAATTTAAACCAAATAAAACACTAGAAAACACCATAAAGTCAATTTAAGCAAATACTTGCTCTAGACTAGATGTAACCTTTTTTAGGACCTAAAGGTCATTCCTAGACCATATTAACATGATAATGAACATGTTAAATCAAATACCAAAGAAAACCAAGCTCAAAAACAAGTTAAAACATAAATTGTGCTTTAAGACTCCTTAAAGCACATTGTTGAAAAATTATCTCAGAAATGAGTTTTGAGTGGCTAAATGACCAATATTATACCTTAATCAACATTTTTACTATTTAATATCCCATTAGGAAGCCTAAATCAATGAGAAACCAAAAATTTCACAAATTTGTGCACTAATTATGAATAGTACCCAAATGGTGCCCAAAATAAGTCAAATGACTTCCTTAAGTGGTCAATGGTAAAAATAGTTATAAATATCAAGGGGGCACGGTTTCTTAAGGGGTGAGTCCCCGCATAACTCATTCAGAACTTGTAGATAAAGAGGGAGGAGAGGAAGTTGACTATTCACTTAGTTTTTGCATAAGTAAAGAAATATCTCATTTGCTTTCCTCTCTCCTCTCATTCCTTTCTTCTTCCAACCGGCCACCACCTTCATTCTCATTCTTCCTCACGTATAGGAGCAGACCTCCATGGTTCTTCTTCTTCTCCAAACTTCCATGGCTTGCCAAATGCAACTCCAAGCTCCAAATCACAAATAAACCACATATTTGTCTTAGTTAAGTCAAGGCCTTCCATCCTCTCTTTTCAAAATTCCAAAAACATAAATTGGACTCCATTGAAGGAGCTCCATTTGACGAGGAAAATTCAGTTTCAAGAGCTAGTATATACACTCTTTGGTTTAAGGTAAGAAAAGCCTTCAAAAATCATCTTTTCTCCACTTTCAATACATGGCCGATTTTGACTTCTCATGAGGCCTTGTTCTATGCCTTTTTTAGCATTAATTTAATATTGATGAGATTAGTTCAAGCCTTGCTTTGATTCTCTACAAAAAAACCTTCTTAGGTTTCATAAGGTAATCATTCATTTTGGTGCATTTAGCACTCTCTTTGAATTCCAAGGTTGTTTAAACGAGTTTGAGGGTGTAACCTATCACTCATTAGGTTAATTTGAATATTGGCTATAATTTTAGCAAGAGAGGAACCCTCTTGGCCGAAATTCAATCAAGAAACAAAAAGGCAAGGAGAAAGGAAAAGGCTTGGAAACATAATGTAAATGACTTACCTTGATGTGGTTTAATGTCTTAAGGGAATGGTGTTTAGAAAGGTACCAAGATGTATCCTAGAACTTACATTTTATTATGGATTATTTTAACCTAGGAAAGAATATGAACAAGCTTATGAACTTGTGACTAAAGAGCTAATGGTATATAAGTTAGAAAAACAATCATAAGGTGGATTACAAGAGCATTCATATTTTCCATGGAATTGATGTTGTGTAAATGTAGGTTGAAAGCTATAAATATTGGAAATTTAGTGTTTAGTTATGTCATTTAAGGGCCTAAGAGCCATGTTATTTAAGAGCCTTAGTGCTATGAAATTTAAGATTAATTCAAAGTATTGTGGATTAATGTGTTTAAGTGCAATTGGTGTTTTGATAACATCCATTAAGGATTTAGTTAACTTGTGTTGATTAGAGGAGAAATACCATGCATATGGGCATGATAATACACTAGAGAAGCCATGGCAAATTTTGAGTAGAAACCAAGTGTTTAAAGTGTTCTAGTGAATTACTATGACCTAGAACTTACTAGGAGTCATTAAGAGATAAATTGGTGGATGTAAATGAACTAAGGTTTTTTGAGGATTAGAATGACTTAGAGTTGTCTAGGAGGAATTAGAAGTCTAATGCGAGTGATAATCACCTTTAAACTACAAGGGAAGGATTGCTAAGATTAATGTGAAGTTTGAGGGAAAATGTTCTGAGGTGTTAAGAGATTGACTAGTAGTGAATTAACAAGTATAACCTTTATAGTAATTGGTGGACTTGGGTGATGGAGGTGAAAACTGTGGGAGAATGCTGTAAATTTTCAAGGGAATGACTAAGAGTGTATAACCATGAGGATGGTGAGTAAATTGAGTAAAGGAGATGGAAATGTCTAAGAAGGATTTAACATGGTCAAGTTGAAGGAGTAATGATGTGTACAAGGCTAAGTAATTGTGTAGTTGGGTGAGGAGCAATGTTAAGGTGTTGAGAGGATGGATAGAAATGCATAGGTATGTACAAGTTTGGGAATGATGAGTAGTAAATGGAAAGGAAAGGAGATTGTGCATGGAGATGCAATATAACCTTGGAACTTTGAGAAGTTTGAGTTAAGGAGATGAGGATGATTAATAATGCATTAGGTGTGGTCAAAGTGATTGTAAGGAAACATTTAGGAAAGTTAAGATGGTAAGCAAAATGTATATTTTGGAAGTTTGAGAAACTAAGTGCAAGTGTTAAGGAATTAGTAAGAATTTGAGTACAATGATCAAGGAGTTGAGTATGAGATTGGTGGATGAAATAGAAGGTTTTTAAAGTGTCAAAATAATGTTAAAACATACTAGGACACTTGTGGAAAAGATTTGAGTACAATAAACACATGGGAAATGGTTCTACAGTCGACCGACCCAGGGGACCGACCTTGTCTGGGTCGGTCGAGCTAAAACTGTCAAACCTGGATGTCTCTGCATTCGACCGACCCAGGGTGGGTCTGTTAGGCCTTATAAAAAATAAATAAAGAAACTATGGCATTAGTAGTACACCATTAGGAGAGTAATGATGATTAGAAAGATATGCACATAAGAACCTAAGATATAATGAGGTTAAGTGTAAACTACAAAGACTTAGAGGTTATTAATCGGAAATCGTTAGTGATGATACGAGTTAGGTTAATTGAAAGTAATTAACCACCTGAACGACCAACGGTGAACGGTATGGTTTTCTTGTAGCTTGCTTACTAACGAGGTGTCCCTCGGCTTGTGTGCTAATTGTTTGTATGTTTCGACTATACAAGATAAAGCATGCAACCGATTTATTGTAATGTTGTGTGTTGAATGAAACTAACACAACTTACCTTGAGAACTTACTAACTATGTTTAGTAAACAAATTGTATGAGAACAATGAACACTCCCCAATATTAGTTTGTTGATAACCGAAAGAGGTTTAACTAACAAACATGTCTTCGAGACTTCTACTAACTGGAACTTGGGGAGTGAGGAATCCGAAATGGTTCGGTCATGCATGTGTTAAGTAGGAGGTTGGTATCCTTATCAGATTCCGACTTCTAAATATGACTTGTCTTCGGACTCGTCGCCTAGAGTCGACATATAGACTCGGTCACCTCGATTTCTGTTCGAGGTGGGAGGCATTATTAAGATGGTGCGGTGGGATCTACCTAAATCCTAAATTTAAGAAATAATGTTTATTTAACCCAATGGAGTTGCTAACTCATTGGCTAGGGTTACTTTTGACCCGACAAAGATAAACAATGAATTAAGAAACAACCAAATCTAATTAAAGAACGGTTGTTATATTTGAGATAAGAGGAAATACGAGAACTAAATGTTTCTCAAATTTAAGGAGTTAAAAACTAACTCGTTTACTTAAGGAACGCTTATTAAGTCGTTCAATGTGTTTCGAGCTATGAATTGCTTCATATTTTGTGTTGTGTTTATTTTACTTCTTATTAATGTTGTATAAATAATCAATCGCATGTATACGAAAAAATAGTCGAGCGTAGCCCGTTAGATTGGGGGTTTACAGTTAATGTACAAGAAAGGTTGCTGAGCCCCTCGGGACATCCATATTATATTTTGCAGGTAAACGACAGAAGACGACCATCGTGAGAGTAGGAGCGGGTATAAGTACTTAGGAATGATTTCCTTTTGTTATACGAGATGCGCTTGTGCACTCGTTTAGTAGATGGTATAAGTTGTAGTATAATGTATTAGGATATGAGATACTTGTACGGAATATGTATTTGGTTAAGATGTAGCATACACTTATGTTCGGTATATTCGGGTCCATCAGACCGTAGCTAGAACTTGGAGAATTTAGTATGCCTAGTTAGTCACGTGGGTGACTAACGGCGGTAACACCAATTGTTGTAAGAATTTCGCTGTGTTGTTAATAATAATAGTTGGAGGTTTATGAAATGATCCCGGTTTTAAGAGTTAGGGTGTTACATTCAATCTTTAAATTTAAAGCAAAAAAGCCACTCAAAATTAACTTCTAATTTCTAAAAGAAAGAACTGAAAAATGAAATTTTTATTTACACCGAGAACACGAATAACAAATAATTTAGTGCAATTTCATGAAATTCCACTATATATTTTGGCTAATTCATGAAATACCAAAAACAAAAGTCAAAAAATGTCACCAAATTTTTGCAAAAGTCTATTGTGGAGGGTGATTTTTTGGTATGAGGGGGGTCTATCTAAATATGGTTCTTGACTGAGAAGCCTAGATCCTAAAATGCCATTCTGTGGAGGGTGAAAACCCATTATTCTGGCATCCCTCAAATACCTAATAAATCGTCCGTCTTTCCCAGAAAGCATAAAGGGGAATGCAAGTGTGCACTACACCCGCTCTCAATGGGCCCCACGCGGACTTATGCCTCTATAAGGCGGAATTGACTAGAGTCGCCACCTAGTTTGACCTAAGGAACTAGGAAGGAAAGGGAAGAAGGGTTCTAAGAACCGTTAATTGACTCTGAGATTATTGCCTATGGATAGGACTTATCCGGTCATACTAGAGATTCTGTGTGGGTTCGCACTGGGTTACACCCCTTAGAAATGGCAACGACCACAACTTCGGATTGGTGCCCGAGGAAACCTCGGTCTCCAATTGTCGGGATTGCCTTCTTTCAAAACCTTATTGAAGAGATTCAGTTAAAGCCAAAGGATAAGATCGGATGAGGAGTGAGGAAGATTTCGAAGAGTTGAAGAATAGGCTGGTCTTGGAGTTGGTCTGGTTGAAGTGTTTTGAGAGGCTTTAATTGTTCTGAGAGATTTGAGGTCGTTTTGGGCCTTCACGGGATTAAGAGGATGATGGGAGTTTTGAGGAGTAAAGGGGCATTTTGGCCATTTTTGGTGGAGTCAAAGGGGTATTTGGACCATTTGGCTGATTTGAGGGGTTTTTGTGTTTGCGAAGTTCGGATTTTGAAATGGTCGGGTTTTTGAGGTGTTTTGGGAAGTTGAATGTGTTGAGGTGCAATTCGGGTTTTAAGGATGGTTGGGTGTGGAAGAGGATATGTGGTTTGTAGGTATTCGGGTTTTGAAGATGTCTGAGGTTTCTGGGAGCCTTCAGGAATTGGAGGTCCTATGTGACTTGGAGTTGGTTCAGAGGAGGATTGAGGAGTGTTTATGGGTCTTAGAGCTCTAATGGAAATGTTGGATTGGGTTATTCAGAATTGTCTCTCTTAAGGTTTTTAAAACCGAAAAATCATTTTTGTTGTAAAAGGGCGGATAATCCCGAGGGATTACCCTATGTACCCCCTCGAACACGACACTTAATTAATGGTAAGTGCCGAGGCTCGAAAGATGGGGCAATGAGTTTATGTCGAAAAATAAGATTCAGAGAGAAACACCATGAATGAGATGTTCTCGGTCGAACCCTAATAACGTCTCTAACTCCCGGGTTTTAAAACATTAACAACCGAAAACAATGAAATCGAGCGGAAGGGAGTTAGACGATTCTAAAATCCCGGCTGCAACTAGGAAGGTCGTTACTTCCCTAGCACCCCGCCTTGTAAAAATCTAGGCTGCAATTAGGGGAGGTTTGTCACCCTAATGCCCCCTAAAGAGATCCAGACTGCGACAAGGGAGGTTATGACCCCAGTGCCCCGCCTCGGATTTTTATTTTTGGGAAGGAAGACAAGTGATGTTCTAACCATGGAGGAAATGTTTTGAAGGGGTTAGACATTACTTGCTCCCCGAAAACGGTTTATTTGAGTTGAAAACTAAGTTAGAAAACTTTTGAAGTTGTTCGGAATTCTCGACGAAGAAACACTGATTTTGAGAAATGTTTTTAGGAGAAAACTTTCTGTATATGTGAGAAGAACTTCCTGCATTTGAGAAGAGTTTTCAGTGATGTGAGAAGAGTTTTTCCTTTAAAATTCCACAAAATGGTTTCTTTTGAAAACTTGATGAAGTTTGAATAAAATGATTGTTTGAAATTCGAGAAAGGAGATTTTTTGGATTTGGAGTTCAAACGGAATTTACAAGTTGAGTTTGAATTGGATGAGTGGAAATTGGGTTCGATGGTTTGAATGAATTGGGTTTGAATTGAATTTGGTTTGAATTAGGCTTGGAATGAAATTGAATTGGGTTTGGAATCGGGTTTGAATTAGATTGAGGTTCAGGTTGGGTCAAAGTCGGGTGAAGGTCAACGCTTTTTTGGTCAAGGTCAACGTTTTTTTTGGTCAAGATCAACGTTTTTTGGTCAAGGTCAACATTTTTGGTCAAGGTCAACATTCGGTCAAAGCTAGGGGTCAAAGGTCAATCTTCAGGTCAAAGGTCGACCTTCGGATCTTAACTTGACTTTTTGTGGACTTAGGCTTGATTTTTGTGGACTTTAGGCTTGATTTTGGTGGACTTAGGCTTTGTGGACTTTGGGCCTTGTTTGAGACATGGGTTTTTAATGGTCTTGGGCTTTTGTTTGAGTTGGTGTGAGTTTTTTTTTTGATTTGGGGCCAGATTGGGCTTTTGACTCGTGGGCCTGATTTGGGCCTTGGGGAGTTGAGTTGTGGGCTTCGGGTTTGGGCCATGGGCCACGGGTTTCGGACTTGGGCTATGGGCCACGGGTTTGGGCCATGGGCCACGGGTTTTGGACTTGGGCTATGGGCCACGGGTTTGGGCCATGGGTTTGGACAATGGGCCAGGTTTATGAACTTGGGCCGGGTTTGAGATGGGCTGAGTTTGGTAGAATTGGGCCGAGAGTTTGGGCTCTGTTTGGGCCGTAGGTTTGGATTTGTTTTTGGGCAAAATTTGGACGTGGGCTTGGACTGGAGACATTGGGTTCGGGTCATGGGCTTTAGGTCGAGAGTGGTGTGGTTTGGGTCATGGGCTTTGGTTTGTTTTTTTGTGAACTTGGTTTGTTTTTTTTTTGTGGGCAGGATTGGATTTGGTAATGGACCAAATAGCTTTGGGCTAAGTAACGGGCCGACTGGGCTTGGGCTAGATCATGGGCCTTGGGTTTGGGCTAGGTAATGGGCCGATTGGGCTTGGGCTAGGTAATGGGCCGAATGGGCCTGGGCTAGGTAATGGGTCGAATGGGCCTGGGCTAGGTAATGGGCCGAATGGGCCTGGGCTAGGTAATGGGCCGAAATGGGCTTGGATTTGGTAATGGGCCGAGTGGGCTTTTGACTCGTGGGCCTGATTTGGGCCTTGGGGAGTTGAGTTGTGGGCTTCGGGTTTGGGCCATGGGTCGGTTTGGGCCTGATTGAGATGTAGGCTGGACTGGGAAGTAGGCCGAACTGAGAGGTGGGCCGGACTGAGAAGTGGGCCGGATTGAGAAGTGGGCCGAACTGAAATGGAATTGGGTCCAAATTTTGGAGATTGGGCTTTGAAAATGGATTTCTAAAAGGAAGCTTGAAATTAGGCTTAAGTCATGTCTAAATGAAAAAATAATTGGATTCACAAATGGATTGGATTTTGTTGATTGTACATTTTATTCTGAAATTAGGGGATGATTTGGAAAGTTTTAAGGAAAACGGGTATCCCTCAAATGGACCGTGTCTAGGACCCGTATGCATTGAGGATACCCAAACCTAGAGCTTTTCTAAAGTGGGCCTCAATGGCCCAATAAGGGGGACAACCTAATGGGCTTTCTATGATCACCTGTCCTAGCCTGGTTTGGCTAGTTATGGGCTAGGTCTGAATTAAGCTAGATTTGGGCCCGAGTTTAGGCAGGCCCAAACAGAACAAGCCGACGCATATACAACAGTATTAACAAAGGAATGAGCCACCAAAGTAAATTAAAATGTAGACATGAGTTACAAGATAAATACCACATATGGACATGAACTTGTGAAAAGCCAACCAGACAGATCGTAAAAAGATAAGGAGGGATTACAGAAAATGAATAAAATACAAGGAAGGAAAATCTGAAACGAATCTGAGAAACAAAACAGATTTAATCAACCTAGGAACTCTCAAGAAAACCTCAGCAAGATGGACCCTAACGTGTGGGTTACGAATTGGTTATTATTCTCACACTATTTTTTATCTTTTAATGACCACACAAAGGCCTGCAAACCAGAGGATTAATCCGAGAGAATATGAATACAGAAGCTGAAAGAAAGACCTGGAGAGGTTAGCAATAAAAAATAAATCACCCATTAATCTGTACTGAACGGTGAGAAGCCTTGTTCTAAAGAGACTAGTAAAAGGTGAAACCCTAGAATGGAGTTGCTTGTCTATTTTATTACTTCCTCATCTTTGTTTGCTTATTGAATCCTCAAAGTATACAGAAACCAACCATCCTCCCCTTTCAATACTCGACATCCGATATCACCATGTGTACAAACAGAAACGTAGAAGGAAATCCACATTTTATGAACAAACTATAACCGAAAGCTAAACCAAATTCCATTTCCAGATTTGTCTATCCTAGCTCTACTACCCTAACATTCTTAGTGGACAGGTAAACACGTTAGTTGAACTAGTCTTTCCTCTTTAACAGGTTCCCGATAACCACGCATAACTATGTGATGCTAAACTGTGAAGAATAGGGTATACTCGCAGATGAGATAAATTGCTCCAACAACACATATATACACAGCAAAACCGTTATTAGAAGCAAGATAAACTCATAATACAATCACAGGAGCATTCAACGAATAACACAATCATCACCATAGTACTTGCAGATGCAGAAAAGGGTAACAGTTGTTCACACAGCAGATAGAAAGTCATTTTGAGTTCAAAGAATGGTGTACCAGGAGACTGATGAGAATTTCCTGCAAAATAGATACACAAGCGAACGCACATACCAAATCAGCCAGGCAAGGTAAATCAAAAGAGGGAATCAATAGCAGAGAGAGAGCAAGGGTTAAGAAGGGGACGAAGCATAGGATAGTGGTGCGTTCTGTCATGACTGGGTGTCACACTAACACCCTGCACATGAAAACCGATAAGATAGACTTCCTGCACGATTCACTTGTAAAAGAATGAGCAAATGAGTTCGAAACTTGTAAATAAACTCGAGCTTCACCGACAGTTTCACAACAGGTACACAGATTAGTAGAGGGATAGGGACGAGATTTGACAACAGTTCAACAGGAACCCAAAGTTTTAACCAGGCTCAGTCGAATACAACTTAACACATTAAGCTCGGAACAAACCCCGAGCCAGTAATTCGAACCAAATTCCCCAAAGCGCAGCATAAGCTCATCAGAAACAGTGAAACCACACGAGCCAAAGGCCGGGGTGAACATCAGATAGAAATTAGAGTCGAAATAACAACTAGAGGAATACTGACTGGAGATGACCAGTTTCTTAGTAAATCAGCAGTTAGTAGCGTAAACGTGAGCGTAAAAAGGTCGGGAAGTATACCGAGTCACTGTTATATACATTAGGCACAAATGAAACTCAAAACTCAACATAACTGAAACGACATGAAAATGTCAATAGTGAAAGAAGTGACAAAACGAGCAGGGCTCGAATCAGAGCTTGCATTTAGACGCGCCGTGTTCGTGGATTTCTAAGTCCATACCAGGCTCTTGAGCAACGGTGATCGTAGGAAATAAAATGCAGTAAGGAAACATCAGGACTCACATTAGGAATCAAAACCGAAGGAAGCCATGCATGTTCGTAAATTAATTGGGAGGGAGAAATGCGGAGAAAGCGGCAAAACCGTACGAAATCCCTCAGGGCCAGAGACTTGCAAAACCGATATTCGCAACCCTA
Source organism: Limonium bicolor (assembly GCA_023374045.1). Lineage (NCBI taxonomy): Eukaryota > Viridiplantae > Streptophyta > Magnoliopsida > Caryophyllales > Plumbaginaceae > Limonium > Limonium bicolor. Next base: position 401,220,344 of record CM041778.1, on the reverse strand, counting down.
GCCCTGGAATCTTTAACAACAAAAGAAGCGTTAAAACCAGAATGGGGAGAGGATAGAACGCGTAAAACAGGAGTTAACAAAAGAAGAGGGAATCCACCTCGGGTGTGGGTTTTTCCTTACCGTATCAATCAAACAAAGAAACGAAACCTCAGAGAGTAAAGAAGAGAGGACCGCAAACGGGGGTTCGAGGTTTCTGGAGTGGGAGGAATGGCGAAGCGCTCTATGGGTTACCCGGAAAACGATCAATGGAAAATGATGGTGATTAGCGGCGAAAGTGAAAGGGGTGGTGATTCGTGAGGTGGTTCTGGGCCGAAAAGAAGAAGGTGGAGTGGTGATGAACTTCAGATAATGGGACGGCGCTGGTGGTGGTTTTCAGGTGTAAACGTGGAGTAGGTGATGGTGGTGGATGAGTTCGACGAGCAACCAAAGAGACCAGGGAATTCTCGGGATTTCAAACAGAGCTGGGAAGACAAAAGGAATGAGAGTGGGGATTGGTGTCGGCTTGTCATCGAATAATCTGAACATAGGGTTTTATGTCCCTTTATAACACGGGGTATTAGAATGAGTGTCTTGTTAGGGTTCAAAATGAGGCAATGGGCTCACTTACAATCTTCAATTCGGGCTAACTAGAGGACAGGCCCAACGAGGGCTAAAAAGAAAGAACAGCAAAAAAACAAGCAAGTTTGCATTTACCCAGACTCGAACTCGGGATCTCTGGACAGTCCCTCTCGTGCCTTGTCCAGCTAAGCTGCGATGCGATTCGATACATAACAGAACTAACAAGAGTAAAAGCTCTGACGTGAGCTAAAAACGGAAATTAAAAGACCACCGTCCCTCGCCAAGGATCGAACTCGCAACCTACAAGTTGCGTGGCGAGCCTCTTAACCGGTTACACTGGATTGAATTTCAATATATTCATGGGAGAAATAATACGAGAGTTCTAAATTTGACTGGATAACCCCTCTAAAAATGCTACTATTTTAAAAGAAAATATACAATAAAAAAGAGAAGACTAATCTAATGACATGAAATTATGTGGTGTAAATAATAAGATAAGTAAATAAAACAAGATGAATGGGTTTAAAACCGGATTATTGTTTGAAAATTCATTTTTTGGAAAATCGTGTTTTTTGAAATGCTTTGAAAAAGGTTATAAAATGACGGTTTCGTTATGGCACGCACGCTAATATGTTTTGAAAAAGAAAGGCGACGACCCCTCTTATTTCGTTTCTTATTTCAGAATTTGCTTTATGGGGTGAGAATTTTTGGTGTCTACATCTATGAAATGCCACTATAGTCATTGTCCTGAAGGAAAAAAAACAAAATTACCTCTACTAGTTATCAAGGTACTTTTAAAGTTCACAATATACCCCTAAGTGTTAAATATTCATGAAAAATTCAAAATACTATAAAGATATAATTATATATAGAGTAAATTACTCAGAACCCCCTTGAGTATTGGGTATATTACCGTTAACCCCCTTATGTTTATCATAATTATTGGTAACCACCTTGAGGTTAAGGTATCTCTGACTACGAGCCCCCGAACTATAACTTTGTTATCAAAATGTTAACTACTTGCTGACCCCATCAGTTTAATCACATTATTAATGACATGTTGGACAAAAAACACTACTTAATCAGCATTCTTATTGTCCGAAAAACGTCAACCCTACCTCAAAAATGCATCTGAATTGGGACGAGGGAGAGTTAGACGATGTTGATTAAGTAGTTTTGTTGTCCAACATGTCATTAATAATGTGATTAAGTTGATGGGTCAGCTCGTAGTTAACATTTGATAACAAAGTTATAGTTCGGGGGCTCATAGTCAGAGATACCATAACCTCAAGGTGGTTACCAATAATTATGATAAACACAAGGGGGTTAACGGTAATATACCCAATCCTCAAGGGGGTTCATAGTAATTTACTCTTATATATATAACTATAAGATATTATAAATACTGAAAAAGAAAATAAAAAATAAAAAATATATTATCCTAAAATAGTGAAAACAAAGTAAAGAATATTTAATTTTTTAACATTAATCAGTACCACAAAGAAGAATATAGTGTTTTAAACACATAAATTATACCAAAATTTCTACCAATTTATACCAATTATGTATCATAATTAACTAATTAAGTGCCATAATTTCTACCATACTTTTTAATTATTTTTTTCTACCAATTTAAATTATTTATTCAAAATATATTATTTTATTTTTAACTAATAATTAGAAACTTATTTTAAAGAGTAAATTACTCGGAACCCCCTTGAGTATTGGGTATATTACCGTTAACCCCCTTATGTTTATCATAATTATTGGTAACCACCTTGAGGTTAAGGTATCTCTGACTACGAGCCCCCGAACTATAACTTTGTTATCAAAATGTTAACTACTTGCTGACTCCATCAGTTTAATCACATTATTAATGACATGTTGGACAAAAAACACTACTTAATCAGCATTCTTATTGTCCGAAAAACGTCAACCCTACCTCAAAAATGCATCTGAATTGGGACGAGGGAGTTAGACGATGTTGAATTATAGTTTTGTTGTCCAACATGTCATTAATAAGTGATTAAGTTGATGGGTCAGCTCGTAGTTAACATTTTGATAACAAAGTTATAGTTCGGGGGCTCATAGTCAGAGATACCATAACCTCAAGGTGGTTACCAATAATTATGATAAACACAAGGGGGTTAACGGTAATATACCCAATCCTCAAGGGGGTTCATAGTAATTTACTCTATTTAAAAAAAAATTATATTCCATTTTGCAGATAACTTTATCACATAATGTACTTTGTTATCTACAAAATATTATGTCATAAAGTTATCTACAAAGTAATTTTAATTTTTGTTAATATTTTTTCTGAATATTAGTTAATAAATAATAATACAATTTATGTTAATAATTACTTTAAGTTGGTAAAAAAATATAATTTAAAATGTGGTATAAATTATGATAATTAATTGGTAAAATTAGGTAAAAATCTGGTATAAATTAGTGTTTAAAATTCTGTATTTTTAAAGGTTCTAAATAATTTAAACAATATTTATAAATATTTACTTTTTAAAAAATATTTAATGATTTTTTCAGTTCTATAATATTTTTTTAATAATATATATATTATTTGTGAATTTTTTAACACTTAGGGGCATATTGTGAATGTTAAAAGTACTTTTAACTAGTGGGGGTATTTTTGTCTTTTTTTCCTTCTGGTCAATGATTATAGTGACATTTCATGGACTTTTGCATAAATGTAGTTGCACATTGTGATTTTATTTTTGTGGCATTTCATGCATTAGCCCAAAATATAGTGGTATTTCATGAATAATTTAAATCTAACATTAGAACGAAGAAGAAAAAAAAAACCTAAATTAAATAATGTTAGTTGCTCAATAAAGTCAATTAATCAAAGCTAACTACTACATTTAATCGGTTCAAGAAAAAAAGTGATACCTTTTGAAGGAGAACCTTCCTGAGTTGCCAAGTGAATATTATAACGAATTTCTTCTGTTCTTGAGCTAGGGCTAGCTGTGTTAAAAAGGCAGATCTTTCAGCTTCACATATGGTAAATCAAGACTGGTGAGTCGCCATCGAAGTAAACTTAACTAAACCTCTCTTGCAAAGTACCGGTTTAGAAGAAAAACCATGTAGATCGAGTACGAGGGTTTGCATTTGGTATGCTTGAAATGTGGGTGCTACGGGTACAATGACGCGGCTTGTCCTTTTAATGCTTTGGAAGAACAAGTTCAACAAACAGATGGGATTAAATTGGTCCAAGATTCTAAAGAAGAGACTAGTGCTCACGTGGTGGAGGATTTTGGGGAATGGATGGTGCTAGAAAGGCACAATCTTGCAAGGAACGAGAGTAAAGATAGACCAATTTTGGGTCCCAATAGGAATCAGCGGGAGAGTGACTCAAAATTTATAGTTTTGACTGAAGATGGTTCAGAGGATCGGGGTCTGGGAAGCTTAGAAACCTGGCGATGCCTCCACAATCTGATAAAGGCCGAGCAGACGAGTCGAGACTTGGAGCTAGGAGTTGCTTGAATTAGCGTAATCCAAAACTCTTGAATAATTCAAGAAATAATCCAGGTGATATCCTAAACTCTGTAGAGATCACTTTGAATACGACTAGGTCATCTCCTAGGGTCGGTAAGAAGGGCGAAGTTTACCTTGCTCCTAATAACGGTTAATTCTTTTTTATCTTATTAATGTTGAGTAATATATTATTCTGGAATGTTAGAGGTGCATTAAAACCTAGCATCCATAGAGCTATCTGGGAGTTAAAGAGAATTTACAACCCTGGTATCCTGGTGATTTTGAACCTCGTATTAATTGAATTACAACTGAATCAGTGTCTAAGAATTTAGGCTTTGATTCCTGGTACAAGGAGGAGGCTCATGGCTTTAGTGGTGGAGTATGGATTTAATGGAACAACCCTATATCTATTAATATTGTTTTGTTTGATCCTTAGTTTATCCATAGTGAGGTGTGTAATGATGATAGGAAATTTCTCTCTTAACTGCTGTGTATGGGAGTCCCAATCTGGCGGAGATAGGATAGTCTTTGGGGAAAGCTTAAACAGGTGCAGCCTGATAATGAGGCCTTCTAGGTTCTTGACGGAGATTTTAATGCTACTTTAGGGTCTTCTGATAGGAATAATTCAGTTTGAGCAAACTGTGGGATTGATAGAAAGTTTTTAAAATGGTTTAATGATTGAGGGCTGGTGGAGATAGATGCTAAAGGTGAGTGTTTCACTTGGACAAATGGCACTCATAGAGCTAAACTATATAGGATCATAGCCACTATTAATTGGAGAATGGTCTTCCCTGATGCTTCTTTAGATATTATTCCTAGATTCTCATCTAAGCATAATCCCATCAACCTGTGCATAAACCATACAAAGTGTTCTGAGGTGGGTCATAGAATATTTAGATTGTAGGATGTGTGGTTTACTCATAAAGATTTTAGGAAATTTGTGGTTGATAAATGGGATAAAGAGGATGATCTGGGCTCGTCACTTTGCTCTCTCAGTTCAGATCTCAAATTTTGGAACAAAAACTCCTTTGGCCATATTATAAAGGAGAAAAACATGATCATAGGTAGAATGAAAGGTATCCAAAAGGCGGTTGATAGTGGTATTGGGGACCATCTTCTAGGGCTGGAGAAAAGTTTGTCCACACAATTGGAGGTTTAGCTTGAAAAGGAAGAAATTCTATGGAAACAGAGATCAAGAGACCAGTGGATTAGGCTAGCGGATAGGAATACTAAACACTTTAAAACGAGGGCTGTCATTAGAAGAAACAAGAATAGAATCTCTAAGATTCAAAATATATCTAGGTAGTGGTTAATTGAGGAAAAAGATATTTTCAGAGAAATAGAGAGCCACTTCTCTAACGTTTTTAAGACTAGAGAGATAAGGTTAGAATGCTTGGAGGGTCACTTGTTTCCCTGCATAAGTGCAAATATTATGAGGTCCTTAAATGCTCCTATTTCTACTTTAGCAATTATTAATGCTTTAAAAAGCATGAAAGGGTTCAAAGCTCCGGAGGTGGATGAGTTTCCTACTGGTTTCTTTCAAAGATTTTGGGATCTAACTGGCCCTTCGATTCAAAATTTATGGTGCAAGCCTTTAGTGATTGTTCTGCCAGCCTTGAAATAAACAGGACTATTGTTACACTTATCCTTAAAATTGCTAGCCCTGCAACTATAAGCAATTTAAGACCCATATCACCTTGTCAAGTTCAGTACAAATTTCTCTCAAAAGTCATAATTAACCGCCTAAAACCTTTACTACCCCATAGGATATCTCCCTTTCAGTCTAGTTTTGTCCTAGGGAGGAGCATTTTTGACAACAATATGCTAGTCCAAGATACTATCCATTACATGAGACATACAAAAGCTAGAGAGGGGTTCTTGGCCATGAAACTTGATCTTGCCGGAGCATATTACCAGCTAGATTGGAATTTTCTCAATGGGACTTTGACATGTTTGTGTATTCCTGATTCTTTTAGACTTCTGATCATGAGCTGTATTACTATTGTGTCTTATTAAACTAATATTAAAGGAAGGCTTTAGAATGTTATCAAGACGGGTAAGGGAGCCAGACAGGGAGACCCCCTATCCTCTTATATTTTTGTTCTCTATCTTGAAAAGCTTGCTCAGCTATTTAATATTTCTGTGGAGAGAAGATTATGGAAACCCTCATCTTTGGGTAGGAAAGGCACTAAAATTTTGCATGTGTTCTTTGTTGATGATATGATCTTATTTGGTGCTGCTACTCCTTCTCATATTAGGGTTATGCGTGATTGCACAGCTGAGTTTTGCAGTGCTTTGAGGCAGGTTATGAGTTTTGAAAAATCCTCCTTATTCCTGTCTAATAACATTACTGGGGAGAGAGCTAGAATTCTTAGTTCTAAGGCTCAAATCCCGCTTAAGTCTGAGTTTGGTAAATCTCTAGGAGTACATATGAAGCAACAAAAATCTAGTGCTATAACCCATAACTTAAGTATAGAGAATTACGAAAAAGACTTTCAGGATGGAAAAGAAAGTCATTGTCCATGGCTGGTAGAGTGTGTCTAGTTAAAAGTTCTATCTCCTCGATCCCTGTACATGAAATACAATGCTAGATCCTCCCCAAAAGAACTTGTAACTCAATTGATAAGTTGGCTAGGAGCTTCATATGGGGTCATGAACCTGATTTTAGGAAATTCCACCTAATCTCTTGGGATAAAATGTGTAGAAACAAAACTGAGGGCGGTTTAGGCTATAGGAGAGCCCAGGTGATGAACCATGCTTGCTTTCGTAAACTTATTTTGGAATATAATTTTAGGAAAAGCTAGCCCTCATTATTTGATCTTACTCAAGAAATATAAGAACCCTGGGACTACTAGATGCTCGAGCACTTGGAAGAGCATTTAGAAGATAGCTCCCCATGTACAAAAAGGAGCCAAATGGGTGTTGAGTAATGGGAAGTTCCTTAATTTCTAGACTGATCGTTGGCTGATGGATGTCCCACTATGATCTCTTGCTTTTGCTCCTATTTCCCCTTCTTTAATTAATGATAAAATGGCTGACTACTGGGATAATGAGTCGGGCTGGGTTTGAATTAGTTCATGGGCCTGTTACCCTCTTCTCTGAAACAAGATTTTGTTCACTTTAAAGTTTTCCGTGATTCAAATAATGATTTTATCTCTTGGAAATTTAGTTCTACTAGTTCTGCCTATAACTTGTTTAATACATTGGATAATCAGAATTCGTCTAATGGTGGTTCTCAACAGGTTTTAAATTATGTCTGAAGAACTATAGTCCAAGAAAGAATGAAGCTGCATATGTGGAAAATTCTGAACGATGGTTTAATGACAAATTCCCTAAGATGGGGGCTGGGTTTCTCTAATTCTAACGCTTGTTACTATTGTGAACAGGAGGAGACTATTACCCATGTGCTTAGAGATTGTTCGATTGTAAAGAGAGTCGGGAATAAGATTCTTACTGCTGTTGACAAACATAAGTTTTACAGCTACACATTACATGAGTGGATCCTGGATAATTTGTCTTATAAATTTAATTTTCTCATTAAACATATGAGCATTGTGGTGTTCTTGGTTCTCTGCCACTTACTATGGAATTGGCAAAACATAAGAATTTTCACTTATGAAACACTAATTTTCATGCCTTTTCACATGATAACCAGATTGTTAGCACATATAACAAGGTCATGGAAACAGATTGGAGAGCTTGCTGATTTTGATGATAATGGATTACCCTTTAATTCAACCAGTCTTTCTTCCTCAGTTGACAGTTGAATACAGCCAGTTCATGACTATATCTTCCAAGTTGACGGTGCAGTTCATCCCGGTACCAGCAAAGCGGGTGCGGGTGGAGTGTGCAGAAAAGTAGATGGTTCATAGATCGTTGGTTTTTCTACTGGGCTGGGCATATGGGACATGGTCACTACCAAAGCAAAAGCCCTTCTTTCAACCTTGGAGCAGGCCAGAGCTCTCAAGTTGGACAATGTACTATTCCAGTTGGACTTTCTAGCAGTTGTTTCTCAGGTGGAAAAGTGCCCAAGTTATCATCCAATGAAACCTATGATTTTGAGGTGTAAAACATTAATGTCAGGGGAGGGAAACTATAGCCTGACCTATTTTTCTAGGAATCAAAATTCCATAGCTGACTCCTTTGCCAACTTTGGCCTACAAAACTCTCTAGAGTCCACCCTTTTCTCTACCCCCCTTAGTGGATCTTTCCCCTTCTCTTTCATCATGTATGTAACTCATCTTCTACATCAATAAATTGAGATAATACCTCCATTTTTCACCAAAAAAAAGAATCCAAAACTCTAAATCAAAAGTCTTAGAAGAAGTCTACCGTGTCAGTTTTGGAAACTGAAAGAAAAAGAGAAGTCTTCTCTGCAGACTTACCCCTCTTGGCCGAGTTCAGGAATGAGGAACCTACTGTAGTGAGAACTTTACTGCTCTTTCTCTGTAAGCTCTCTCTTGGAATAGTTTTCAAAGTAACTTACTCCAGTGTGTGCGTCAATGCTCTTCTCTTTCAATAAATAATAATTTCATGTCCACTTTTATCTTCATCCCGATAAAAGTACAAAAATGAAAACACCCATCAGCCCTCTCTAACTCCGCCTTTGCCACGACTCATCCTTCTCATTGACACCGTGTTAGTAGCTTGGAAGCTCTTACATGTCGGCTATGGGCTTTAGATTTTGTTTTTATCTCCTCTTGTTTTGAGATCTATCATCCATGGCGACACCGTGTTGGAGGCCCCAAATATTTTACATGTAGATTTTAATAAAAGTGACTGCTATTGTAGGGAAAGAGACGATAACTGGTTTCCAAATCCGTTCTCCTACTATTCTCGTCTGAGATCTATCCTCATCAGAGACACGGATTTAGAGGCTTTGAAGTTGTTGCATGTCGGTTTTGGGATTCAAAATTCATCTTCTAGTTCTTCCCATTTGAGTTCTTTCCTTCACAGTGACACCAAGTTTGAGCTTTTGGAACTTTTGTATGTCAGTCTAGTCTTGTGTTCTTATGTTGTTGTCGATTTTAACAATAATCATAAGAAGTTTGTTTCTATATCTAGCAATAGATCTAGGAATGTTGTGGATTTATGGGATCTACCCTACTTTATCTTGGCACCAGGAGGTGATTATCGTGAAGAGTATGAAAAGCTCTTGTCTTCTCTATCAGTTTGAACTACATCATTAAAATATATGTTGTTTAGGCTAGGGCTATTGGATTTACCAATATTGTCCTTGCATACTGACTATGTTTTGGGTTGTTTTAAGGTCATTGTTGTACTCTCGGTTTTTTATTAATGAAAAGTAGGTTAAAAAATACATACTAGTATATAACAACCGACACTAGTACAAGAAACGCCTATCTCGATGCCCCTATTTCGGCGGTTGTTCTCACAACTGCTGAAATAGAGCCCTAAAACTTCCCCGTGTAAAAAACGACACCTATTTTGGCGGTTCTTAGCTAGGAACTGCTGAAATAGGGTCGTCGATTATTGTGTGTGTAAAAAACAAGACACCAATTTCGGCGGTTCTTAGCTAGGAACCGCCGAAATAGAGTCGTCCCGGTTCAATTTTTCACATTCTCGGTTTTTTTAGTCTATTGCGGTGGTTCCTAGCTAAGAATTGCCGAAATAGATGAAATTTTATAAAAAGTGCGCCCATCTCCACCTTCATTTTTTGACGCTTCCTCTCTCTCTCCCTCTCTCTTCATTTTCTTCATGTCTGCGCCTTCACCTCCCCTTTCATTATCTTCTTGTGTTTACGCCTATGGAGTGATAAATCACTCCAACTGCTGCATCTCACTCACCAGATTGAAGACGTGGCTGTTGTTCATTCCTAACCTGTAATATACTCAAACTTATCTTATTCTCTCTGGTGAACAAGGAATGCATACATGCTCTGTGCGTTTTCATTATCTTCTTTGTGTCTGCGAATATATTCATTCTCTTTGTTGTAGATGATTTTGCAACTGGAGAACAAGGAACATGCCCTGCACACCTCTCTTGTGCGCCCTAACTGGCGAACAATGAATATGCTCTGTGCCTCACGATAATTTTACAACCTGAACTGGTAAACAAGGAACATGCTCACACGCCTACAATCTCTTCACCCACGGTAATTTTGCAACTGGAAAACAAGGAACATGCCTTGCACACCTCTTTTCTGTGCTCCTATCACAGTAATTTTGCAACCCTAACTGGCGAACAATGAACATCTCTCTGTGCCTCACTGTAATTTTGCAACGCTAACAGGTGAGGTTGAAGACGGGGTAACAATAACAATTTTTTCCTAATTTACACCTATTTTAGTGGTTGCTAGCTAGGAACCGCCAAAATAGATGTGTTTTTTTGTTCTAAAAACGTGCCTATTTCGGCGGTTCCTAGCTAACAACCGTAGAAATAGGATCACACACCTATTTCGGTGGCCTCCATTTCGACTGTTCAGAACTGTCAAAATAGGCCAAAAACAACCGATGAAATAGGTCTGTTATGTATTAGTGCGGTCATTCAAGCTTTCAAGTGTACGGAGGTTACCTGCCAGTCTAACAAATATGTTACATTATAGTATTTCGTGTATCATAGATATCAATTGTCACATTAGTTTATTTTATTAGTTTACTTTTTCTTTATGTATCATAAATATCAATTGTCACATTAGTTTTTATATTTCTATTATCTAGTTTTTCTCTTTATTTTTCAGCTGATTTGACTACTGAATGTTTGCTTTCAGCTTCATCTATGCAAAAAGTATGAACCATAATGGTCCTGCAACCTTCAGCCCCCGCGCTGTATGTTTGCGGACCACTTATCAATCTAGTATTACTGTGTGTAGGAGTAACTACGTAATATACTACTATATAAGTTAATATAAGATAGCTAGTTGATCACAACAAATAAAGCAACAAAAATTAGAATAAAAATAGCGCGCGCTGATTGGTTGGTTGGTGTCCTTGGGGGGGGGGGGGGGGGGGGGGGGGGGGGGGGGACTCGTAGATGATGGGCATGTATGGCTTGACTGACCACCGCTGCAGTTATCGGTTCCTCCATGTTTAGTCGTTGTACAATAATAACACAGTACTTTGCGTACTGATTGTTCAGTCTAGAGTCGCCTTCTTCGGGAAAGATTTTGTTGCTATCCTCAGCTTTTCTCTTTTTTATTGGGAGGGCGAGGGTTGAGTGTCGTGTCGATGTGGTTTTGGGGGTTTGTTTGTCAATTAGCAGTCAAACCAAACAGACAGGGGTTTGTTTATGATCAGTTGTTAGATCCAATTATCAGAATAAAATAGAGAAGAAATAATATGATCGATATTAAAATTGATGACAAATGTTAGATAAGCATTTAGATACAATGTTTAAATAAAATAGAGGAAAAATGATAGGACCAACACTGAAATATGCTCGTAAGCGTCAATCTTTACCACAAACACTCCACTTTCTCAAAAACTGGGCCACCTATCAAGGACCAGGTTACGGGTTTGGGCTTGTTGTTAGGGCTTTTATGGGTCCAGCAACACAGTTAATAATAAACTAACGGGCCATAAAACAACCAGCACAACATAGCATCAAGGATCGTGATAAGAGCCGTAGAAAAATGTTTCATTTATTTTGTTGGAAAATTTTTAATTACGTTTTGGATGAGAGAGAGCCGTAATGACTCCACAGGTCGACCACTATTAACATAAGGGTCACTACGCACAGTCAGATTTCCAATTCGCTTAGTCGAAAAATGACCATTTTGTCATTACTTAATGTTTTAAAAATTACATATATACCCAAATGTTGTGACTATTACAAGGAGCACCAAAATTTCATTATATAAGGAGAGTGAATACGTTATGAAATCATTTCAATTTCAGATATCATATAGTAAAAGAGAGGAAGTGAGGAAATAGTTTTGAAAGGTTTGACGAAATTTTTCTGAACGGGGAGCAAAAAGGATGAAGGAAATAATGAAGGTGATGATGCAGGGATCTTCAACGAGTACGAAGATGATGTAAACTTCGACGAGAACTTACGTGAGGCTCTATCAAAGGTAATGTTTATGATTTTCACACTTTAATTTTCATTGGGGTTCAAATATAGAACCATTGGGTAAAAAAAAAAGGTAAGAAAAGGCGAAAATAGAAAACGGGTACCAAGCGCCGACGTCGACAAAACACACCGGCATCGACGTTGACGACCACCGTTTAACGTCAGCGCTGACGGCCACGTTTTGACAAGAGCGTTGACTAGGGATGATAATTTTAAATGGATATCGCTAACCCGATCCATCCGATTTAAATGAACGGATGAAAACCCAAAAAAAATGGAGGACGAATCGGGTGATGGATGATCAAGTGACGGATCGGGTCGGGTGACGGATGAAGTTTTTCCATCCGTCACCCGATCCATCATCCGTTTCTCACCCGACCCGTCATCCGTTTAAACTTACACCTTGTTTATTTCAAGTAACTAAGCAAACTTTATATAAAAAAATAGTTGTAACCTTATCACTAACGTTCCATTTTTATTGTCTCTCTCATACAACGTAAAATTATGTTTAATTTCTTATTGATATTGGTGGAATGTTTGTTTATATTGAAGTAAAGTTACTTAAAATACAAAGAAATTTTACCTTTAGCAATACAATTTTTTTATATTCATTACTCTACTAAAAATTATTGTTTGTGATATAGAAACGATTATCACCCGATTATCACCCGATCCACCCGAATCACCCGTAGATGACGGGTGGACGAATGATGGATGAAGAATAAATGGGTGATGAATGGACGAATGATGGATGATATATCCGGGTGACGGATGTGGGTGATACATCTCTCGACCCGAACCTGATCCATTGACATCCCTAGCGTTGACGACCATCCTTTCTTACCGGCTTCAACGACCACCATTTGTGCCCGGCATTGACGGACACCCTTCATTGTCGGTGGCGACGCTTGAAGACCAACCCAGGTGTTCGGTCATCTAGGGAGGTTAATCTTAAACACACTCTATCTTTCTTCGTTCTAGTTCGATTTTGGATCTATTTGCGCCCACACGTTTCTCTCTTCGACTACTTCCAATTAATACACTTTGAAGATAATTTTCTTGATATGTCTGTTTTTTGTTTAAGTACACACTATTCCCATTTATGTTGTCAGTACTGCGAGCATTAGTTAACCACACGTTATTATTATTTAATTGTTGTTAAGGGTGAGAATGATGATGAAGAAGTGAGTGTAAACACAGGTCATCTTTTCAGTACAAGCCAAATATTTGCGGATAAAGAAGAGGTTGCTTCCTATGTGATACGTGTTGTCGAGAATAACAACATATATTTAATCAGGCAGATTGTTAGGGATATTGGTGAAGTGCTGACATGCGAGAGGTATGGCAAGAGTATGCCACGAAGTAGCCAAGATGAATCGTTCTCATCTAGTCAAAGGCGGCGGTGCACTCTGAAGAAATGAAATTGTCTGTTCCGTATAAGCATCCGTGGTGGGCTGGTTGTTTGATGGACAATTCTGGTAATGCAACTGATGCATAACCATGAATTGGCTCTTAATCTTCACTTCCATTCATGGGTCCTCACTTCAGCGTGGATGAAAGAGCAAGCATGAAGAGCTTGCAAAGAATTGGAGTTACGCCACGATAGATGTGGGCCCATCTACATGATAAGAATCCTGAGAGCATGGGGGACAAAATTTTGATTCATAATTTGATAGCAAAATTCAGGAGGAAGAATCGTGTCAGGCGTACTGATGTAGCATTGCTCATGAATTTGTTGGATGGACGTAAGTACAGCTGACGGTCCGAGAAAGATCCAAGTAAGTGTCCTCAATTCAATACGATCCTTGTATATTTTGTTGTCCTATCATGACAAATATTATTCCTAATGTTCTTTTGGTAGGGGATAATACTAGGATGAGGCATATCTTGTTCTCACCCATTTAGGCTCATGCTGTTTCAGATGTTCCCGTATGTAGTGCTCATTGAAAACACTTACAAGACGAACAAGTATAAGATGCCGCTAGTTGAGTTCGTCAAAGTGACATCGTGTGGCAAGAACATCAGTATTGCATTTTGCTTTACAGTCATAGAAGATATGTTTGCCTACACTTGGATGTTTTTCCAGCTCATGAAGTTGATGACTTCCCTCCTCCAAGTTTTTGTGACCGACAATGAAAAGGTGTTAGTGAAAGAACTTTTAGTGATCTTTCCAAATGTGCACCATCTTCTATGTAGGTGGCAAATCGTTAGGAACGTGGCTATGAAAGTAGTCAAAATTTTTACACTGCGACAAAATAGCCATCGAAGCAGTAGCATATCGTTGGCATAGACTTGTCTACGCTTCTACTATCGTAGAGGTCGATGAACACTACAGCTAATTGATCAAGGCGTACGGAAGTGTAGACACCAAAAATTCTCACCCCATAAAGCAAATTCCGAAATAATAAGAGGGTCGTAGCCTTTCTTTTTTAAAAAACATATTAGCGTGCGTGCTAAAACGAAACCATCATTTTACAATCTTTTTTAAAAACATTTCATAAAATCACGATTTTTCGAAAATGATTTTTCAACAACAAATCCAGTTTTAAACCCATCCCTTTTCGTTTGTATATTTACTTTACGATTCGATTTTATTCTATTAACATTTGTGTATTAGTCTCATTCCATGCTATCTTATCACCTATTTATCTTATCTTATATTATTGTTATTTGTACTTGTATTTTATTTAATAGCATTTGTCGTTATTTTGTTTCTTTATCTTATTATTTTAATGATTGTTTCTGTCATTTTATGTACATCTCCACTTTACAATCCATGTTAGCGTATTTCGTTTTGTCACAAATTCGGTTTTTATCTTATTACTTCTTCTTTTATCTTATTTACATGCTACTCGTACATATGCAATGCAACTTCCATTTTATTGCACACATTCGTATTTAACCACTTTTCATTAGTACTATTTAATTATCTTATGCATGTATTTTTATTTGTTTTATGATTGCTATAATTAGCACTCTTTTGCTATCTCATCTCATTTGCACACATCTAATTCATTTTTCACTTTATGACATCCACTTTTTTTTTACTTTCATCATATGAGTGTTATTTCATTATTTCATGTACTTATTATTCTCTCATTTCATTTACCTAAACCTCATGATCTTTTTGTTTTTATCTACATTCCATCGTTTCATGACCCTTGGGAAAAACAAAAAAAATCTTTAGATAGAACTCTTTCGCCTTTCTGTAAATTCCAGTTTTAAACTTCAGCGTTTTTTGAGACATCATCCATCTCGAAGTGGAAATTTAGGATAGTTTCTCGCATTCATGGATTGAGTTTTGTAATTAGCATAGCTGATTAGTGTGTGCATATTGGAACCCACTGTTCTTGGGTTAGAAACCCAAAAGGAACATCTGAGCATTTTTGTTTCAGTTCTTCATCTCGTACTAACAAATAATCAACATTTCCCGCGTCTATATATCGAGATTCATCGCTAGTGTAGCTGGTTAGACCTTCCATAGAAGGAGCCAAGGGTCCACGGTTCGACTCCTGAAGAGAACGGGGGTTTTAATTTTTTTTCCCTCATGCCAATCTGGTCCTTTGACCCAAAGGCGTGGGGGTGTTGTGCACGCCTCTTCTCTCCAGCTATCGGTCCCGTAGGGGGCATAGGGGCCTACGATGACTCCTCACCTCACTTAGATGAGTAACTACCCCTACCCCTACCTCTAAACATGCCGAAAAACCCCATACCCTTACCAGTCATCTATTGTATCGGGTTCAATATTGTTCGATTGCAGTTACATGCAAACAATTACAAAAAGATTTGAAATAATTAAAATAGGATAATACAGGTCAAATACAGGTTAATATACCTCTAAAATGTTTAAAACAGGTCCAAACGTCAAAAAACTGGTCAAAAAACGCTTCCTACCCAGGATACGCAGATGTCGGCACCTGGTACAAATTGCTACTGTCAGCACCCTCTACACACCGTCAAGGTCGACACCCAGTGCAAACCACTTCCGTCAACGCTTGCTACAAGATGCGTCATCGTCACCCGCTAAAAAACATTGTCGTTGATGCCTGTATGAAGCCACCCGCGTCCAATACCCGGTATCGAATTTTATTGTTTTTTTTGCTATTTTGGTCGAGTCCAATTCTTCTTCAAAACTGCAAATTATGTCAAAACAACTTGATTCAATAGATTTGATCTGCGCCTACTTGACTGCCGCTCCCCTTACCGCTATCGCTTCAAGAGAGATGTCAGAGAGAATTATGGAGAGATAGAGAGTTTTGAGAATTTGAAATGAGGTGATGAGATAGTGGAGGATGAAGGTGTATTTATAGAAGATTTAGAAGGAAGGGTAATATCATAAAGTTTTTTAAAAATTTTGGCTGCATGAAATGAAAACTCGACTGAGCGTACGAGTTCAGATTAACATTTACCAGCAGTTCCATGAATGATTTTTCTAATATTATTGCTAAAGTTTTACTCAACATTTAAGAAGAGTATCCAAATTGGCATCACGTGTATATAAATATCTTGTCAGCTCACTCCAACTCTCACCTATATTTAGACCCCATTCTTTTGCATATCATGAGCGTCTAGCTGACAGCTGATATGACTAATGATGTAAAAGAATAAGCTGAGTTGTCAACCCAGTAAACATGTTAAAGCTTGTTCAGAGACAATTTGAGTTAAGTAGCTACTATCTGATAGCTGATATTAGTTGATAGTGACTGATCTGATGAATTTTAAAGAATAGACCGAACTATCAATCCAACTGATAAATACATAGTGTTGAATCTTGGACAAAAGAATGGAGCCCTAGTTACAAAGCTGGTCTACCGTAGGCTGTAACAACGAATACTGAATCGGGCTAATTCTATTTATTTGTCTCCTTTTGTGGGCATGTTTATTGGTTGTAATCGGCAACAGACTCCTCTGGTTTAGGATATAACCCCTCGTTTATTAAAGGACATCACATTACTATATACACTACTTTATTTTCTCTCCATCCGCGACATAGATGTATAGACCTGGTAATTCGGGTCACTCGGTTCGGGTTTCGGTTTAGTTCGGGTCAATTTACAGATATTTACTATTCAGTTCGATTCGGATCGGGTAAGGTTATCGGGTTAAAATTAAATTCGGGTGACTTTGGTTGGTTGATTTCGGGTTCGTTCTTTCGGTTCGGGTTAGCAACGCATTTTTTTTGTTTTTTTCGGGTTATGGGTCAAATTCGAATGACTTACTACGTTATGCTTAATTGACAAAAATTTTAAAGTACAAATTTAAGCAACCTTTGTAAGTTGTATTGATTTTTATATTAGGATCCAAATTCTCTTAATATAGCGTTACTCTTGATGAAGATTGCTATTGTGTATTGGTTAGTTATACTTAACAAATTGGATGATAATATTTTAATATTAATTTTTAACTATCCCCCCACCCCCACCCACGCCTGACACTGTGCCTGTGCCTCCCGCCATCCCGTGCTCGTCACACCCGTGTGCGTCCTACGTCAGCACTCGTCATCTCGAGCGAGTGTCGCACGCCCATGCCAATTCATCACCACCTTGTGCATGTGCCCTTATGCACCTATCATCACCTCACGTCCATGACTTCATGTTGTGTGTGCGCCACCGAACACCATCTTGTGTGTGCGCCTCATGCAGCGTCCTCTAGTAGCTAATTGCTCCCATGCAGGGGTTTTCCTTTACTTCTTATTTTATCAATTTTTTTACCCTAATTTAATTTAATTATTCATACAAATATTTACATGAGATGTAAGTTTTGTAATCTTTATTCTTTTGTGGTATTAATAAGAAACCTAAGTAGTTATGTGATGATATATACACAGAAACCTAAGTAGTTATGTGATGATATATACACACACATTTAAACCATCCCAAGCTTGATATTGTATTTTCTTTAAGTAAGGTGTAAGTTTTGTAATTTTTTTTCTTTAGCATCTACACATCAATCGTGGTTAGTATATTTCTTAACTGAAAAGTTTATACGTTTTATTGGTTATATATAATCAAATTGGATGACAATATTTTTTATATTAATTTTAAACAGAAAGATAATGGAAGTTTATCTAGTTTCATGTGTGGTTTGGTGAATTTGGTTCGGGTGAATTCAGTTCGGGTCAATTCTGTTCGGGTCAATTCGATTCGGGTGAATTCGGTTCGGGTGGATTCGGCTATATCAAACTTCGGTTTGATTCGGTTTTGGTTTGGTTCGGTTCGGATTTTCGGGTCACATTTCGGATCACATCATTCGGTTTAAATTTGGGTTCGGATCGGTTGGATCGGGTCGATTTTTCTGGTTCGGGTCACCTTTGCCAGGTCTAGATGTACCCGTACGAAGCAGCAACATGCATAAAGTAGACTATCTATCATATGTTTTTCTGATTTCGAAATTAGTTCGGAGGAAATGTAAGTATAAATGGCTACATACATGTATATTTATTATATAATTAATAAATAAAAATTGTATAGATATGTAGTAAAGTTATATATTGAATTCTGATATTATTAAAATTCTACAAGATATACATACTAACTTCTTAAACAGTACAATAAACTTACAAAATCTATACTTTTATACTATACAAACTGTATGATTTTAGATGTAGTCAAAGATAGTTACTAGTTAATAATGATCAGAGAAAATTAGTTACCTATAGCATATGTGCAATTACAACCGCGGGTAGCTAACGGTTAAGCACCTTAATTTACTCTCTCATAACGTTATATCAAGGGCGGATTAACGTTATATCAAGGGCGGATTTAAGAGGGGGTCGGGGCCGGTGTCCCCCAAAGTTTTGAAAATTTATTAAATGTTTTTATAAATTTTTGAAAAAGAATATTGACATAATATTTAAAAAGTGACAGTGTTGAAATTTTTTTAACCCCGACAAAGGTTCTGGATCCGCTACTAGTTATAGTCTCTATTGATGATCATTTGTGAAGATGTAGTTTAATACGGTTGATGAAACAGGTACGACGTAGTGTAGCCAGTTGTTTGGGGAGTAATGTACAATCACTATCACGGTTACGTATATCAATTGAAATAGCCATTCAAGCGTACATACTTTATTACCTGTCTGACAAATATGTTACACTGCAAGCGAAATAGTAATCAGTAGTAATGTATAAATGGTCCTGCAACCCGGACCACTCACTGATCGATCTAGTACTGTACTCTTGTGTGTGTGACTACTATGTTATTCTAATTGATACACTATATATAAAGCAACAAAATTAATTGAAAGCAGCGATGGTGGTGTACTTCTCGTGATGTATGGCTTGACAGACCAGTGCAGTGACCACCTAGCAGTTACTATTCCTCCGGTTTAATCGTTGGCAAATTGATTGTGCAAGCGTCCCCATAAGAGGAGAGGGACACTGAGTTGGCAGTCCCAGTCAGCAGCTGACTGGACTGTCTTGTTGATTGGGTTGTCTTTTTTATTATTAACTTTAAATAGTTTAACTTTTAATATATAAGTCCAAAATGAAAAAAAATTATACCACTGTTCATCTAAATTCAAGCTCTCCAAAACAAGACCAATCATGGATATGTTTTGATAACTTTGAAAAAAAAAACTATTTTTACATGTGTATAATGATATACTAAAATGATAATGATTCATTAATTTTGATATTATGATTCATTAAATTGATATTATGATTCATTAACTAATAAGTGGTGAATTAGATAATAACTTTGGAACCGATAAAATCATTATTGTTTTGTAGTGTATTATTATTGTTGTATGGTGTATTTTAAAACTTATATGACGAATCACGTATTTTTCATACATAACAAATATTATTTTGGGTTGTATTATTGTGTAAAATTTGTTATTCTTATATGTTTGTGATGATACACTAAAATGAAGATATGATTCATTAATTTGATATTATGATTCATTAAAATTGATATTATGATTCATTAACTAATAAGTGGTGAATTAGATAACAAACTTCGGAACCGATAAAAATTATTATTGTTTTGTAGTGTATTATTATTGTTGTATGGTATATTTTAAACCTATATGGTGAATCGCATATTTTTCATACATATCAAATATTGTTTTATGTTGTATTATTGTGTAAAATTTTTTATTCTTATATTTTGTGATGATACACTAAAATGAAGATATGGTTCATTAATTTTGATATTATGATTCATTAAAAGTGATATTATGAACACTAAAATGATGTTATGAATCATAAGTCTCATTGATATATGGATATATATATATATATATATTATATATTATATTTTTAAAGTTCTCAAAACATATCTATGTTTGGTCTTGTTTTGAAGAGCTTGAATTAGATGAACAATGGTATAATTTTTTTACATTTTGGACTTATATTTTAAAAGATATAATAATTTAAAGTTAATATAATAAAAAACAACCCAGTCAGCAGCTAACTGGACTGCTGACTGGGTGCCAACTCATACTGCCGCACCCAAATTGTACGCGGACGGCTGCACCATCGCACGTCTGTTTCGTTATATTACAAAAATAGAAGTAGGGTATTTGACCTGGTAAAATGAGTTCGACTGACTTATCTGATCCAAAACTTAAGCTATTTATAATGGGTTGGGTTAGTTTTTAACCCGATTAATAAATGAGGAGTTATGATTTTAATTGAGAAATTTATAAATGAATTGGGTTTGACTTAAATCTGTATATTTATTTCTTTTCAATTATACCTATACATTTTTTTACGTAAATGTAGTAATCTTCTACAAATTTAACGAGTCATGTATAATATAATTTTTTAGAGTAAATTATTCAGAATCCCCTTGAGGATTGAGATATTACAGTTAACCCCTTGTGTTTCATAATTAATGGTAACCACCTCAAGGGTAAGATATCTTTGACTACGAGCCTCCGAATTATAATTATGTTATCAGAAAGTTAACTCCGTGTTGATTTATAAACTTAATCATAATAATAATGCCAGACTGGACAACAAAATTGCTTAATCAAAATCGTCTAACTCTCTCTCATCCCACTTTAGATGCATTTTCGAGGCAGGATTGACATTTTTAGGAAAATAACAATACTGATTAAGTAGTGCTTTTTGTCTAGTCTGGCATTATTAATGTGATTAAGTTGATAGGTCAACACGTAGTTAACTTCCTGATAATAGAGTTATAGTTCAGGGGCTCGTAGTCAAAGATACCTTAACCTCGAGGTGATTACCAGTAATTATGATAAACACAAGGGGGTTAACTATAATATCTTAAATCCTCAAGGGGGTTCTGAGTAATTTACTCAATTTTGTAACAATATAATTCATTCACTTTTACTTTACACAAGATATACAATTAAGTATCATTGATTTTACTTATCAATTAAGTTTAAATTTAATCTTATTATGTATTAAGCTTTATTTAGCTTTCTTGTTTGAACACATATATCATTTATCTTTAGTATGCATTAACTTATAACATGTTTGTATGTCTATAAAAGATAATTTATTTATGTAGAAAGTTTAATTGGTTATCGTAAATCCATGAGCTGATGGGTTGGATTTGAATTGAAAATTTTGAATCCATTTAATTAAATGGATTGAATTAAGATTGACACTTTCTAAATAGATTGGACTTAGATTGAAGCTAACCCGACTCGCCAATCCGTTTTGTCATGTCTAAGGCATGATGATTGATGAATGATTGGCGCGGGCATTATCGGGAAATTTCTAGATAGAATTTATTGACAGCTTTTTTTGGGAGAGGATTAGGTGACGGACACCATTTTTCCGTCCAGCGACCGAAACTACATTTAAAAAAAACTCACCATCCACGTCTTGTTCCACACACCCGCCATCAATTTTGTTTTTATTTTTATTAGACATCTTACATGCATGCATGCCGTTTATATTTGTTTTTGTTATCTATTTTTTTAATGTTAGAATATTATTATTTTGTCATTTTTTAATATATACTTTAATAATATAGTTATTTATAAAATGATTCACTACTTGTATAAAAAAGTTACATATATTGATTATTAATTTGGTTGAATAAATTTAAAAAATCAATTAATGTAAAAACACTAAGTGAAATATTCATATTTTTTAAGAATTGTTGTGAATAGATATTGCTATCGTATAATAGTTTCCTAATCTTATAATATTTGTTGTTTATAAAACATGGTGTGGAAACGTTTATATATAATAATGGAACGATAGAAACGTGAAAACTTTTATATAAAAACATGGAAATATTTATATAAAAGCGTGGAAACGTTTACATAAAAATGTGGAAACGTTTATATAAACTCGTGGATACGTTTATGCATAGCGGTGGAAATGTTATACTTGATTGTTGCATGGAAATGTGTCGTAGGAACGTTATTTAATTCTGGCATAGAATATTAATTGTGTAAACGCATATATGTAATCATGGCATTTAAACGTTTATATAAGTCGTGGAAACGTATTATGGCATGGAAACATTCATATATAATTATTGAAATGTTTATATGTAATCATGCCATCACTACACCAATGTTGCTTTGTTGGGGCAATTTTTAGATTACTAATTAGTGCAATAATAGGTTGTACCTAAAAGTTACAACAAATGGAGCAATGTTATAGTGCACTATTTGACCATAGCAAAAGGTGTACACTGTAATACTTGCACTATTAGATGACATCAATTGGAGCAACATTTTTAGTTGCACTATTTGCTTATGTCATACGATAATAAAAAAAGATTAAACAGGGCAAAGTAAAATTATGCTCTAATAGAGGGAGTATCTATTGGTGCATTTTAAAGTTCTCACTAATTGATGATTTCTAATATGCAACCACGATCTATCGCACCAATAGTCCATCAGCTTTTTATTCAATACAAACCATCAATTGGTGCAAAATGTTGACTCGCACTAACAGACCTTATCAGTTGATGCACTATTTCATTTCACTCTATTAGTAAAGAAATTCTATTGGTGCAACCTTTATCTCTCACTATTTGATAATATCAAATAGTGCAAACTTATACAATTGCACCATTAGTTCATAATATACAATTGCACCATCAAGTTTGTCTCTCATGAAACCATCAAGAAGTGAAAGCAACCAGCAAGCACTAGTCAATTTAAGTTCATTTATACTTCTATATGTAGTAGATACCCTATGTATCAGACATCAAATCCTAATAAGCTAGCACAAGTAACATTGTTTATGAAAAGTTGTATGACAAATGTAAAATGTTTTTTAAACCTTAAGGGTTTATACAATTGTTGAAAATAATATCTTTAAATTATCTTTTGTAATTTCCATGTTTGTTAATATATTTGGTTGTAGGAATCTTTATATAGAAATATTAATTGATAATATATTCGGATTATTAATTTAAATATATAATCATGGTTAAATTAATTTTTTTTCAAAAAAGAAGATCAATTAGGGCATTTATTTTTACCCCAAATATAGCATCAAATAAAGCAAGAAATTGTAGTTGCACTATATATTCATAATTGAAGAACATCAAAATAGGGCAATACATTTGTTTTGCTCCTAATGTTCAGCCTCAAATAGTGCATATTTTTCATATTGCCCTATTTGTGCTATAGATGGGTGTTTTACTTTCACATCATGTGGGGCAATATACTTGGTGCACCATTTATTCTTCACCAAATGGGGCAAGATTTTTCTGTCGCACTATTTGTTAAGTACAAAACAGTGCAACTACCACTAGTAGAAAAATAGCCTGTTTCGGCGGTTCCAAAGGGCCTATACAACCGCCGAAATGAGCACCGCCGAAATAGGTCTGGGAACCTATTTCGGCGGTCTTACAACCGTCGAAATAGGGGTACCTATCTCGGCGGTTGTAAATAGAACCGCCGAAATAGGTGGGTGCCAAAATCAAAATCTGACGACGTCTATCTCGGCGGTTCTTAGCTCACAACCGCCGAGATAGACTCATGGTCAGTCTCAGGATCGGTTAATTCCAGAAGGTAGCATGAGTCTATCTCGGCGGTTGTGTGCTAAGAACCGCCGAGATAGGCCCTATTTTGGCATCTATTTCGGCAGTTCTAAGCTAAGAACCGTCGAAATAGACCCCCTTTTTTTCCATCCCAGATATATTCACCACAACACACCAAATGATTCAACGAGACCTGTAATAAAGCTTCATCCACGCAGGGAGCTCCAGCACACATTTAAAAAGTTGTAAAGCTCCCAATTAATATCAACAACGCCAAACCAATGCAATTACACTTAATAATTACACACTTTCATTAAAAAAAACCACATCACAATTCAAGTCTACCATTACACCATCCACAAGTGTACAGAATTTCAATTACATAATCAAAAAAGTTCATAAAACATCTTCATGATCAACAATTCATTAAACTTGTGCAGACGAACTCCAACCATTCCTCAAGAATCTCAACAATTTGAGCATCGTCATATTGACCACCTTGGAGCACTTCTTCGTAAGCCTTGAAAAAAATGAAAATTAATCTAAAACGTACAAGTCTAACAATATGTAAAGAGCATAACTGAAAATTTAAAGAATGTTACCTTGTCTAACGAGTGTTCGGGTAAAAGGTTCGACGCTCCTAATATGTCAGACATGAATCTCATGACATAGTATCCACTTTCTGAACCCCCAGGCTGCACCGGACACTATACAAACACACATATTGACAGTTATAAACAAGTTTAAACATTATCACACAAATTTATCAATTAAGAGAGTACCTTGACAGTGTTCCAAGGGAGTTACTCTTCATTGTTTTATTCTGGAGAGATAATGCAGCTCTCATGGAACTATATACATCAGCAATATATATAGTACTTTTAAGCATCAGTAGCAAGTAATGAAATAGTTAATGTTAAGTAATAACAATTGTTGTTTACGATAACAAACTAATTACCTCAGTATTACGGTGGCGATCTTCGGTCTCTTGACACCCTTACCAAGTGAGTCAAATTGCAAGACTCGTGGGTACTTCAACACCAGCACAAGCAATGACCAATGTCGAGTGTCCACAAATTACACAATGTGTTGAAATCATTAAACAACTAACACAAACTATATGATTTAGATAATACTAATAGAAATAGTCAAATATCATACCCTGAATGATATGGCAGCATAATAAATGACTTGTCAGCACATTCAAAGATGGCATTCGTCAGATATTGCATAAGACCTTCCATGTCACTTGTCATCTGGACTTCACAACACATAGAAGGACACAGGAACCGAATCTGTGATCTTCATAAACATTGATTGCCATATTATGCACCCACCTATGAGGACAATATCATTAGTTATTAAATTTTTATTCAAGC
Organism: Limonium bicolor; assembly: GCA_023374045.1. Lineage (NCBI taxonomy): Eukaryota > Viridiplantae > Streptophyta > Magnoliopsida > Caryophyllales > Plumbaginaceae > Limonium > Limonium bicolor. Next base: position 401,194,953 of record CM041778.1, on the reverse strand, counting down.
ATCTAATTCATCACCAATCAATGCATTCAAAATATAAACGGTAGAAGTCACTCACATGACGGCTGACTTGATAATCGACACATTCAACCAGTCCCTCCTGAAACACTCCTCGAAGTCGGACATATATATCTCAAATCGATGTGTCTCCTGGTTGAACTTGATGGTGAAATATCCTCTCGTGATCTTCCACAGTGAGGTGGTAGCGTCAACAACGATGAGTGTAGAATCTTCATATTAGTCGACAAGCTGGCCAATATTCTTTTCTCCACCAAATCAGGTCTAAGCACGGAATTTGTGGATACCTTTGATTGAACAGGTGCAGCAATTCTTTTCCCTTTTCCCTTATCAGTCTTTGGTCGGCCCATATCCTATGATATTAACTAATTAAGTATATGGATGCAAGGTGGTACATCAATAGTTTTATAGCAACGGTTAAAAGTAAATACCTGCCCAGGGAGTTTGACCAATCGTGTTGGCCACTGCACTGTCGCAGTTTGTGCGGAACGCAAGGTACGTCTTTGTGGGATCGGCACCGGTAAACAGATGTCACTATGCTCTGCAACAAATTCGTCCAGAAGCGCTCGTGCATGGTAATGTCGGAGTGGTTCACCGTGCACAATATCACTTGGAACTGAAGGGAAAATTTTCCCCATGCCACCATGACCTCTTCTACTCCAATTTGTAAAAACAGATGGCACTCAGTGGGTGCCTAAGTGTTATGTGGAACTTGTTTAGATAAAAATTGTGAATTCCTCTATGATGATATTAGTGATCAAGTGAAAAATCTTAATCGTCATGTACTCAATTGAAATGTTGGTCTAACCTTTAGAGATCCATAGGGAAAGCTCAGCCGACTGGACACTACTTCCCACTATCGGTGAACTCTAATGATGAATGGGTGACTTAACTGGTGGTCGAGAAACCTCTTGGCTGCTATGCTTCTGTGTCTCAAGCCTTGACATAGCCTGAGCGATCCTCTCGTCGACGCTCTGATTAATCCTCTGCTCCATCTCAGCCATCGCTCTCAATTGCTCCTCGTAGCTAATCATCCTTCCCTGTGCACTTCTGGACCCGGGTACGCCAAACGCCTGGCGGATACCAACGTGCCCACCAAACCCAATGGCACGACTTGGATGATCCTTCTTACCAAGAGCGCGTGTAAGAGGATCATCATTCCTCTGTGAGGTCCAGGTGCCTTGGGTTAGCTGAGAGCTTAATTCACCCTAAATACAACACACAAATATAGTTATTAGTTTAACATAAGTTCATATACAAATGAAATGAACAGTGTGACTAAAAATGAAATGATATCACTTACCATTTGAGCAATAACTACTCTCGTGGCTTCATCGTATTGAGGATTTTCGGGAGTAGAGTTCTTCGGAATGTGGCTTAACTCCCACACTTTCATTCTTCTGCCACTGGTATCCAATGAGCCATCCGTGGGCAGATATCCCTTTTGCTCCCATTCTGGTACCCTTTGAGCAATACTTTTTCCATCTAAATGGTGAGGGTACATATTCTTCTTAGTATTTGTTTGTTGCTGCGCACGGAGAGCCTGCATAAATTAATATGATCATGTTTAGTGAAATTGAACACAAAAAACATAAGAAATTAAGAGTAATTTATGTATGTATGACAATAAAGTGCACCTGGAACTCCGGTGTGCGACGTGACTCAACAAATTTTACCCATTGCTCTTGGTGATGCCCTCGTAAACCTCCCATGGTGGTCTCTCACCGCCGAAACCATGATCTGGATCATCTGGATCTTCTTGATCAGGCATCTTGTAGATGTACTTGTCAGCCAACTTATTCTTGTGGTCCCGGAACTGTTTCGACATCGCAGATAGCACTTCCTTTTTAAGTGCGGGATCCACGGAGAAACTAGACTACATGCATGATCATTCAGTTAGTAAAGTAAACATAAATATCTATTATTTCACAAAAGATCATAGTAATAATGTAGAGATTTACCTGGAGACGCTCAAACATAGTATCCTTCAACGCTTGAGGCACTTGCTTCCAGTTGTGGTTTATGTCACAATACTTCACCAAATGGATGTCGTAAGCGGTGAAGTCATTCTTCCAATTTCCATGAGGTTGGTTGTACTGATTGAATTGCACCGGTTTTGTAAGAGGGCCCTTGTTAGCCTTCAGCCCATGTCTGGCACCTCTCTTCTTTTGCTTCTTGGCCTCTGGTGGGACAACTGACGGCTCTTCGGTCTGCTATGAAGGTCCAGCCTCAGTCTCGCGTACATCTACCTGGTCTTTCTTTTTCTTTCCTCCTCTTGTGACCCGCTTACTTGGTCTATTCCGCTGTGGCTCAGGTTCTCCAGTCAAGAGAAACTGTCCAACGGGGTCATCCATAGGGTGATCATCCACTGTAAAAAAAGCATTTTCATCAGATAAAGTCATTATATAAATTAACATAAATACAAGCATAACAATAACAGTTAAGATGACATTACAGTCTACGTTCTACTAACAACATTACCTGACATGAAAACATAATCATTTCATATTTTCTACCCAAACACCCTCATCATGGTCTGATCGTGCGTAGAGCAAATCGTTTTCGGTAACATCAATCGAATCCGGTAATCCAGTAGGAAACAAGGATGTTTCCTCTACCGTTTCATTATCATCGTTATCCTCATTCTCATTTTCGATTACAACCAACCTTCTTCCTGGAAGAACAACAGACCATCTGCAGTCTTTCGGATCCTTAACATACCACACTTGTTCGCAATCCTTTCCCAAAACAAATTGATCATCCGTATAACCAACACGTGAAAGATCAACCAAGGTAAGCCCTCCATCATTTTGGTACCCGTCCCGGTTGTCTACCCACTTGCACCAGAACAACAGAAAGGAATCAATGTCGTAGTCTAGTTCCCAGATGTCCTCGATGACACCATAATACCAGCTAAAGTTACTAACTGGTTGAGATCGGTTACCGCTGTGCTACTCAGTGGCTGCAGCTTCAATTTTTACCCCACTATTCTGGTTTATTGATTTGGCATCTTGGCGTGCAGTGTAGTATGTATACCCACTAATATCATACCCCTCAACAGGTTCTCCATGAAAAGTCCATCTTCTATAATGTGGCATGAAACCACGGGTCTTCAGATGGAGTTGTACGACGTTGATGCTTGAATATTGTCTAACCACACCACAATCAACACAAGGACATGGAATTTTCTCCGTCTTTGTCCTGTCCTTGTGTTGCACTGCAGCTTTGCAAAACTCTTTCAGCATCTTGTCAAAATGTTCCTCTCTATCACCATACATCCAGTCACACTCCATACTATATGCGCAACAGATAACAGGTGTGAGTTATAGCCTATGTAAAACTAAAATGTTTATATAATATGGTCTGTATTAAGTTGCACATGTTTATTTCTTAATGGAGCATGACTGGGATGATTGTCAAGTAGTTTAGCCTAACTCTAAGGTTGCAAACACAAAATAAACTAGCATTTTAAATTTAACAAATCGTTGCACTTCAAAAACATAAACCGGTATTTAAAACAATATTACGAATGCTTTTCTACAAAAAATTTGGCATGACCTTTGCATAATTGTACACATTCCGTGCTTATTCAGCACTCGCCAAAGTCATCACAACCACAAACATTCCAACAATGGCAGCAACCCACAATTAAAATAAATCAATTCTTTACTAGCTAATTGGAAAAAAGTTGCAAATTAAGATCATTAAACCAACATTTTCGAACCACGTTCTCACTAGCTAATTGACAACAATAAAACCATATTTTCAATTATCCACTGTATAAGTTCAAACCGGTTTAGAGATTAAAACAGAATCCCGAGTTAAAATACGTACTTGTTTTTAAGGATTTATGGAGAGGGAAGACTAGTGCCTGAGAGGTAGGCTTCTGTGCGAGAGATTCAGCAATACACTTATAAAAGAATAAGCAAAGGCGTGAAGAAAAAATAAATTAGAAAAGAAATGCTGCAACAAATATGGAATGAAGCTAAATTATGTACTAGCACTTATATTTAAATACATAATTGCTTTTATTAAACAAAAAATAAGGTTTAGTTACTTACTTGTGCACAGAGGAGGAAAGTGCAACGTGATGGAAGAAGGCGGGAAACAAGAGAGGTGATTCACGGACTTAAATGTAGTGAGTCCTGATAAAAAAAATTAGATATTGTTACATATACACATACATCAAACAATATTAATTACGAAGAGATTTTGTTAAAAAAAAAATCGGCATGACTTTTGCATAATTTTACCTATCCCATGCTTATTATTAAGCATTCACCAACCATTCATCAACACAAATTTCCATCACAAATCAAACTAATACCAAATTTATCCATCAAACCAAATTTTAATAATTTGTGGAAATCAAATACAAAGTAAAAAAGAAAAAGATAAGTTAGATTATATTACCGGTTCTTCCAACTCCGCTTTCAATCTACCGTGCAATGACTGAGAAGTTTCTTAACCACTTCTCTGTAGACAGAATAGAAACTCATTATTTTACGTATGATAATTGTTTGTAATTAGGATTGCAAAATTACACATAATGAGCTAAAAAGATGAAAATGTAGGTTGAGTATATTACGGGTTCACAAATGAAATGTATTCAGCCCCGTACGACTTCAATCTGGTGAACCCATTTAGTGATTTCCCTCTACAAGGACATAACCATGCTTAATATTAAGCATTCACCAATCATTCAACAACTCAAATTTCTATCATAAACAAAACTAATATATACAAAATTTATTCATCAAACCAAATTCCAATAATTTGTGGAAATCAAATAAAGTACAAAAGATGGTGGGAAAGGTTAGATTATATTACCGGTTCGTAAATGAATAGTTCTCCGCTCCGCTTTCAATCTACCATGAAATGGTTAAGGAGCTTCTTAAGTATTTATCTGTAGAGACACAAATACATATAGATACAAGAAAACTCAGTAGTTGTGTTATATGCAGTTAGGTTGCAAATTTACAGTGAGTGAAGAGAATGAAGAGTTAAGTTAAAAAAAATTTACCAGTTCCTAAATGAATTGTTTTCAGCCCCTCTTCTCAATGGGCGTGCGAGACCGTGTAACAGTACCAATCTCTACAGAGGCAACGCAGACGCAAAATAAATATGAATTGAGGGCGCAAAACTATATTGCTTACAATGTTTATAATTAGCTTATAATTATAAGCACAAATAATGCTCAAACATTGTTCCACCCTATTATAAGCATAATAAACTAGCCCAAATAAGCTAACCTAACTATACGTAAAAGAAGGGCAAAAGCAGCAAAAAAATTCACTCGGACATTTCGTCAAACACCTTGTGTGCATACATAAATTTATTAGTTTAACAATCAAATCTTGCAAAGATTTCACACACACAATAATATAAGCATCCACAATCACAATGTGACAACAATTTATCAATTTTAACAACACATTAACAATTTTTTAAGCAAAACCGAAACTAACAAAGTTGGGGGGTTTTTTACCGTGGGCGCGTCTGTTGTGGGGCTAGAGGAGGGCGGTGACGACCACCGACGCGACAACCACCGATGGCGGTGATGACCGGCGAAGGCGGGAGGAGGGCGGGCGACGGAGGAGCTGTGGCGGCCTTGTGGTGGTGGTCTGCGTCGGGGCTATAGCAAATCGCCGCAGGAGAAAACAGAGAAGAGGGGTTTGGTGTATGTGCGCGTAACTGCGTGGGGCTGGGTGGGGGGCTATTTTAAACGACCTATTTCGGCGGTTCTTTGTTAGGAACCGCTGAAATAGACCCTTTGTAATAATAAAAAATAAAAAAGACCTATTTCGAAGGTTCCTAACAAAGAACCGCCGAAATAGATGATTAAATAAAAAAGAAAAGAAAAATAGAAACACCTATTTCGGCGGTTGCTCGTAAGGAACCGCCGAAATAGGTCTTTTTTATTTTTTTTATTATTACATAGGGCCTATTTCGGCGGTTCATATCTAGGAACCGCCGAAATATGAACCGCCGAAATAGGTGCCTTTTTTTCAGACTACATACATCTCGGAGCCCTATTTCGGCGGTTTTACCTACAACCGCCGAAATAGGGGCGCCGAAATAGGCGTTTTTTGTACTAGTGTACCAAAAAGTTGCTCTATTAGTCATATACAAATAGTGCAACCTTCCAAAATCGCACTATTAGTTAGCCATCAAATGGTGCAACTAATTGGTGCCCTGTTTGTAGGGTACAAGTGCTACGGTGCTACAAGATCAAATGGGGCAACATGTGAACTCGCTCCCTTTATTGTCTATCAAACAGAGCATTACATGAACCTTGCACTAACTGATTGCTATCTATTAGTGCGACCTTATTTTGCCCTGCTTGTATTTCATCAATTGGTGCAACATTTGTTGCACTAATAGGGTATCACAAATAGGTCAAGCCTTAAATTTACACCAAAGAGGTTACGGTAGCGAATCAATTAGTGCATCTTGGGTGCAATATTAATCTTGCACCAAATATACCGTTAGAGCAAAATTTCGATCTATTAGTGCAACTTTTGTTGCCCCAATTGAGCTTATATGTTGTGGTGCATGGAAACGTTATATATAATCATGGAATCGTAGAAACGGGGAAATGTTTAAATAAAAACGTAGAAACGTATGTATAACAATGTGGAAATGTTTAAATAAAAAGGTGGAAACATTTAAATAAAAAGGTGGAAACGTTATCTGAATTCATGGACTCTTTTATGTACAATGGTGGAAACTTATATATAATTGTGTTATGGAAACATCATATATGATTATAAATACGTTTATATATAACCATGCAGTGGAAACGTTTATATGTAATCGTGGCGTGGAAACGTTATAGATAATCATGGAATTGTAGAAATGTGCAACAGTTTAAATATACACGTGGAAACGTTTATCTGAATTTGTGGACACCTTTATGTAAAACGTTTGAAATGTTATTTATAATTGTGGTGTGGAAATCTGTCGAGTGAGTGACAACAATACAAAGTATATATTGACTTCAAAAAAGATAACCCTACACCACACACCCGAAAAACCACCCTAGGAACCCTAAAAATCTATCGAGTAAGTAATGACATTATAGCGTATATATTGACTTCAAAAAAGACAACTATACACCGCACACCTTAAAAATCACCCTAGGAAAGCTAAAAAGCATGAAAGACATTTTTTGGGTTTGTAGTGCAGGGTTTAGGGTATAACCCTAAAAGTCTGTCGAGTCAGTGATGACACTATAACGTATATATTGACTTCAAAAAAGATAACCCTACACCACACACTCTAAATGCCACCTTAGAAAAGCTAAAAAACATTGAAGGCATTTTTATGGTTTGTAGTGTAAGGTTATGATCGTTAAAAATTTTGTTGAGTGAGTGACAACAATATAAAGTATAGAATCACTTCAAAAAAGATTACCCTATACCACTCAAAGTTATTCTTTTGGGTTTAATTGTAATTAACTTTTTCCGTGTCCTTTATGAACACAAAGTTAATGATTGACTCTATACCAAAAAAAATGAATTGATGGGACATTAGACATCTAGTCTCTAAAATATAAGTTATTTTTATAGTTTATGTATATTTTTTTTATTTTTTTTAGATTAAATATATTTTTAGGATTATTATAGTTTAATTTCAAAACTTATATTTTTCTCTTTATTGTACTTATTTTTACAACTTCAATTGTACATGTATAAGCTTAAAATTTATACTTAGATTTTGTTGGAATACATATTGATTATTTTCTTGCTAAGTCACAAATTTTCAGATTATCAATATTATCTTATTTATAATTTTAATTGTCATTAACAAAAATTTCATTAATTCGTGATAATTTAAAAAAATGTAAAAAAAAAGCCATAAAAAATAATAAGATTTGTATATATACCGTGTGCATTATCGTCAATGCGTAACGTAGAGCCGATCAAATGGGCGGGCGGGGCGGGTTCGGGCCGGGCTGACATTGAAATCTAGGCCCGAACGGGCCTATATTTTTGTCCAAGCCCGTTTTTAAAATTTTCGGGCCGGGCTAGGCCCGGACTTATTTTAATCTTTGCCATTGTCCGGTCCGCCCGACCCGGTTTTATAATTTTTTTTATAATATTGTTAGTTTTTTGAAAAAATATATAGACTATATAATATTAATATATATATAATAATAAATATATGTTGTATGTAATATTAATAGATATTATATATAATTTAAATAAATAATACAAGGTATTATATAAAATTAATTTAAATATATATTTTCCCATTTTCAGTACTGTATTTTCTAACTCTAGCATAAGAATTAAAGAGAAAAAATTTAGACTATTTTACCCTTATTTTTTGCATTGAATTAGAGTTGTAAAATAAAAGATGGGAGGTTAGAATTGGAAAGCAGATCACAAAAAAGGCTAAAACATCTTCTATTTTGAAACTAGTGAAAGAATCCGACAAATCATATATTGAAAACAAGGGAAGTATTATATATATATATATATATATATATATATATATATATATAATAATAAACCGGGCCGGGCCGGGCTTAGTTGCGGGCCTAAAATTTTGCTGAAGCCCGGCCCGGTTTTTCATTCGGGCCTGATTTGTTGTCCAAGCCCGCCCGGAAATTTTTCTGGACGGGCTTTTCAGGCTTTATTTCCGGGCCGGGCCGGTCAGTGTTGATCAGCTCTACGTAAACTATATTATCCGAACCTATCAAGAAATTAAAACGCTAAAAAATAAAAAAAGTGAATCACAAGATAATCTATACTCAAGACATACTCTAAAAATATTAAATCCAAAGGTTTTTTTTTTAAATAAATTGAGCACTAGTAATATAAAATATATATGGTGGGAAATTTGATTCTTAATTTAAAAGTATGGTGACATGATTGAACATATATAATTACTTATCCGTAATTATTACTAATTTTTCCAGTTGTTATGCTGTTTCCTGTGAAATATAACCATTTGCTTTACCTCCATTTAATCAGAACTAGGGATGTCAATCTTGACCCGAACCCGAAACCCGACCCGAAACCGACCCGTAAAAAGCCGGGTTCGGGTTGAGATTTTTGACCCGAAATGATTTTCGGGTCGGGTTCGGGTTGGGTCATTGAAACCCGCTTCGGGTTCGGGTTGAACCCGCTAACCCGTAACCCGAAATTTTTTTAATTAAAAATAGAAAATATGTTATATTTAATGATTTAATTAGTATTTAATGATTAATTTATGATTAAAATAATCATTTAATCGATAACATATGATATATATTGTACATAATAATGAATTAATATTATCTTATTATTATTTTTTTATTAATAAGCCAAATTTAAAAAAAAAATAAATTTTGAAAAACGGGTCGGGTTCGGGTCAACCCGCTCCGGGTTGGGTTTAAAGAAGTACAACACGCTCCGGGTTCGGGTCGAGTTCGGGTTGACCAAAAATTTTCGGGTCGGGTTCGGGTTGAGCTCAACCCGACCCGAAACCCGATTTTGACCCCTAATCAGAACCATCCTTCTAATTTTACATTTTTGATGTCAAATCGATGATTCATATTTGTCCTTCAATTTGACGGAGAATTTGTTTCGGTTACCAAATCCCATTCGTTTTTTTTTTTTTTTTTAATATAGGGTAGGGTTGGGAGTGTCGTGTTAGTGTGTTAGGATTTTCAGAAATAAATTATTACTATTGGATACTAAATTGAATACAAGTATTGTTTTAGAACTGGACCAGATTTATATTTTTCTATTGGTTACTTGTTGGCTACGTAGGCCTCTTGCGGGTCCTGATTGTTGAATAACAAACCTAAGCTTACTCTTCATTAGCCCAGCAAAAGGTTAACGGCCGTGTGAATTATAAGATCCAATGGGCCAGGCAAATCAATTAAGGAACGGTGACCTTCGGGACTAGGAACTGACACGTACGAGCCTCAAATTTCAGGCCTCAACTAAACCCCTATCACATCTCTTTCATAGCCCCCCTCTACGTAACAGCAGCCCACGATTACGCTGAAAAATGTCGGATGCATGTGAAAATTGTTACTATGGGTGACAGTAATTTGTTTAACGAAAAAATTCAGTCTGAATTAATAAAAAAATTAATATATTTAATAATTGAAAACTGAACGAAAAATGGAATTAGTTACAGTTAATATATTCAGTTAATAAATTTTTTTAAAAAAATTGAATTTTTATAGACATTTTTATATTTATTTAATTTTAAAAAATATTTTAATTATTCGATTAACATCCACCATTAATCAAGATTTATTTGTTCCACTGGCAGACCTATGTTGTTGGCTGTGAGGCACATGCCCCATAGGTTTTTGGAAAAATATAAGTATACATGTGTATATATATAAGAAAAATAAATAATAAATATTAGATAATTAAATAGTATAGCATTCAAAATACTGCATGTTGAAAACTTGAATTGATTTTATTAATTATTATAATTATAGTTGAAATAGTGTCCCTACTTATAAAGTATATTAAAATGGAAGATAAAGTTGTTGGTGATAGAATGAGATATATTTAAGTCCATTAAGAACAATATTATTATGTATCAATTTCAAATGATAAAAATACTAAGTAATTGTAATTTAAATATTAAATATTATTTTAGAGTATTTTTGTTTGTCAGATTTCTTTTCCATAAAAAATATCCCACAATCTTAAATTCTCGATCCGCCACTGATTTGTTAAATTCTGCCACACAAGCTCGATTATGTTTTATTTGTAACAATACAATTCAATTAATAAACTGGGAATTCATCTTTTCCTTTTCCTCTTATGGTCAATATCGTAAGTTTTTTTGCCTACTTGCATATAGTACTCATTCCACGGTCAATGGTATTAGTAGAATTGGTGATCGTCACATAACCAGTAATGGTGGCCACGGGTCCGGTTCCACCGGTTCCGGTTCCGGAAAATGTGTATTCGTATTCGGAACCGGTCTGGGCGGTTCTGGTTCCGGTTCCGGTTCCGGTTCTGAAATCAGGATTCGCTTCGGATTCGGTCAAAAAACCGGTTCCGGCCGGTTCCGGTTTCGGTTCCGGTTCTGATCGGTTCCGGAAAGATTCGATCGGCTCCAGTTGCTTCGTTTCAGCTTCGATTTGAGATCCGTTTAAGCGCACACGTTGCTCTTTTCATCCACTTTACTCCTAGATAGGTTATTCTTCAAGTTTATAATCTTAAATGTGTAAGAAACAAAGACTTAGGAAATTTTATTGAATTTACAAAAAATAAGGAACAAAGAGAATTTTATTATATGATTCACTGCCTCATTAAAAGCTTATTAGGTAAAAACCCTTTGAGAAAACCTTAATAAGGAAAAAGAGTACAACTACTAAGAGGTTACATGATTTCAATTTGCAAGTCTTAAAAAAAAGATTACATGGAAAGAAAGTAATACTAAATTACTAATACATTCTAAAATATTAGAAGATAGAAGTCCTAAGTGGTGTTATCCCCATTCATCTCATACCAATCATGATGTTGGCCTTCATATTGCAATGCGCGTGCTTGGGATCTAACGACTATTTTCTTCAGAGGAGCGCGCGCCCGAGACCCAAAACGACGTCATTTTGGCCCGATTCCAACGGTAACTTCAACCGGTTCCGGGGCGGTTCCGGTTCCGGTTCCCGGTTCCGAATCGGACGACGGTTCCAAGCGGTTCCAGCCGGTTCCGAGCGTTTCCGGTTCCGGTTCCGGGTCCGGTTCGGACCCGAATCTCAAAACATGTATTCGGAACCGGCTGAGGCGGTTCGGTTCCGGTTCCCACCGGTTCCCGGCTGGTTCCGGTTCCAATCGGTTCCGGGTAGAACCGCCGATTCCGGGTAGAACCGCCGGTTCCGGGTAAAACCGAACCCGATGGCCACCATTAGTAACCAGCCTTCTAAAAACTGGTAAGGGTTATTCAAGGTTGTCCAGCTTGTGATATAAGAAAATGTATCCCTATTATTATTAGCGTTCCCGTAATTTTTATATATGAATTTTAATCAATGTATGTTTATAGTACTAGAGATTGGAGAGTGCTTGAATTTAATATTGGGCCATTGTGATGTTTGTGTCGTGTTTTTTTTAATACTTTGTATCGGGTGTTATTGAAATACCCCTAAATTAATTTAAATTAATTTAGGGGATTTTTTTTAAAAATTAAATTATGATATGGAATAATGAATATTAAATTATTATATGGAGTTGTGAAATTTATTTAGGGGTTTCCTCCTATTTAACCTTAATTATTATATATTATTATATAGGATTATGAATTTAATAATAAGATTTATAAGTCCATAAATCTTGGGGAAATTTCTAAACACTCTAACTATATTATAAAGATTTTAGGAAGTGTTGGAACATTGTTTTGAAACATAAAAGTCAATATAAAATTCTAGAAACCTTAAAGCTTATTAAGCCTTGCTAGAGTTGTTTTTGAGAATGGTCAAACCAGGCCATGAAACCTATACCAATAAATAGGTTATGAAAAACCATGAAGATCGATAAAAAGAACGTCAAAAACGGATCATCCTAGCCAAAGTTATGCTAGATTGAAGTTTTGAGTCAAAAATTTGAAAGATGCCACGTGTCACTCTGTCACGGGTCGCCAACACTTAGCCAATTTATCCCTTGAATTTCGGTAACAGAATTCATGACTTTGCCCTAACTTTAGACGGCTATAACTTTTACATCTCTCAATATTTTTCCATGCCGTCTTCACCATTCTCTTCTCCTACAATTCCTCTTTCCAACCATTACTCATACAAACCCTAAATCCTTCTGAGTCAACCGGAAAATCAAGCCAAAGTAGCCGCCTTGCGAAACTGTTTCCAGAATTCCAGATTTCCCTTCGTTTTCAGGTAACTTGCGTCGACCATAACTTCTTCTTTAATCAACCAAAATTCGATTTCTTTAGCTCGTTGTAAAGATCTCTAATCCCTCTACAATTTTCGTGTTTATGCCCAAGTCTGATTCGTAACCAGTTGGGAGATATAGAGGTCTAAAGTTTCGGTTTCAACAGCACATAAAATAACACCGAAACAGAGAGGTAAACTCGTGATTTGAGACTTTAATATCTTTCTGTGTGATGCGAGTTAGGATTAGTTCTTGCTATCAATACGTAGATCGAAGTTTGATATTTCCAATGAGCCCTTACACATAGTCTAACTCAATCTGTGCTGAAACTTATAGTACTTCGAAGTTGACTACTCGAACAGGCAAGGTTCGAATGTGTTCCAGAAAACCGAAACCTTTTTGCCCCGTTCTTGCAATTTCCGGTGAGTTTCTTTCAAATTCTTCCGATGATGCTAACCGATTATGCATTGTCGACCAAACCCACTTACCAATTCCATCTATTATGCTTTATACTGAGAGAATTTGACAGATTAAAACTCAAAACCCTCTGAAACCCTAAGTCGACTTACCAGAATCGAAACCTGATGAACTCTGCATTATAATTGGGGAAATTGATACCAATAGAACCGAAATTTGATTACGAATCCATAGAAACAAGAATCACTCGATTTCGTTCTGTAGATTGTGAGAAAAACGTGAATTAGTACTCGAAGTCCATAGTTGAATCGCGGATGAACTCGTCGTTCAGCGTCCGTCGGATCTTAGTTAAGAGATTTGGACGGCTGAGATTAAAACGTTTCAGATTAAGTTTTTATAAATTCCAGTAAATAGTCCTAACTTGTTGGGTTAATTTAAATATCTTCCGAATGTATTTTGACTTGAAATTTTAACCATAGATTCCTTATTTAATCTAGTTTATTTTGATGTAAATTATTATGGTTTTGGAGTTTTTAAACATAAGTTATGATTTTTGCAAGTTACGGGTTTTCTGGAATTATTTGGCTAAATTAAAAAGATATTTTTATGAAATAAAAATTTTATAATATGTATAAAATGTTATAGTTACTGTATATTAAATTTGGGAATTTTTGGGCAATGGTAAAAGGTTTTAAAAATTGTGTTTATGAGTTTTTCATAAGAATAACTTATAATATATGGTTTTTAATGTAATCAAAAATTTAAAGTGTAGTTGATTAATGAACTTTATAGGTTGGGGAAAATATAATAAGACTAATTAACATTTAATACAGTATGTTTATAAATATTTTGGGTATTAACTTTAAGTGGGGTAAAAATTGTTACATATATTTATATATATATTTATATGAGAGAAATAAGATAGAAACTTATATTAAATCAAGGAATTTAACTAAACTACATTTTATTTATTATATAATATGGAAGCTAATATGTTTAACTAAAACTAAGGGAAATACTTTATTTTATAAACCATAAATCAGTTGTGGATAGGTCTAAAAGATATTAAATATAATTAAATACAATAGAAATTTCTTAAAGAATATTCTGGATAAATCTTAATATATGTAGATATATATATATATATATATAAATACAATAAAAATAGATAAAGGAAATAACATTCCTTGTGAGAAATATAATAGGAAGGATATATATATATACGATAAATAATAAATAAAAGGAATAAAATACCTTATAGAAAATGTAATATGAAGGAATTAATGGGTCAAACTAAACCTCTACATAATACTAATAATAGAATACTATATGAGGTGGTATTATTTTATGGTTATGAACTGAGTTTTTAGTTACCTTTGAATTTCTAGGATTTATATTAACGGTATTAAAATACATGTATATATAGTCGGTGACCACAGTGTAAATCTATAATTGGGTTAAGGAATTAATAAGTTGAAGTTTAGGAATATTTGTAATTAGTTTACATAGAGTGTTACACAAATAGATCTTATTATTTAATTGATAATAAAATGAATGAAATACTTTTACATTTAAATGTTCTTATTATATAAACAATAATAAAGTAAATGAGTTACTTTTACATCTAAATGTGAAGAGGATAAATAAGTCTAGATTTAATCATTTCTTACTATTTATGGTATTGAGTAATAACTTAATATCTTGTGATAAAATCATTAAAAGGATTATGATATAAAACTAAATTAAACTATGATTGGGGAATTAATCTAAATAATAATCCCTACGTTCTTAGAATTTGATAAGCCATATAAAATACATTTAATACCAATGTTCAGGATGTGAGTTATAATTAAGTAATGTATTTAGTAGTTAGAATTTATAAGAAGGTTTATAAATAGAAATTAGATACTAAAATCTTTAAACCTTTAATTAGATGAAACTGGGTTACGTAAGAGATTATATTGATTTACCTTTTTAACACTGGAAATATTAGTGTTCATTTGAATATAGGGTATGGGATTTTCAGAATAGATTATATTACATAATTAACAATTTCACTTATGAATCAGAATTTAATTCTTAGATAGACTTTACCTTATGTCGAGATATAATGTTTATCCTAAGATACAATAAAGGAAATAATTTATTAAGTTATTCCTTTGAAACCTTGGTCTTGTAAGTAATATAAAATGTATTTAAGACGTAGGTTTATTAAAATTTAGTACAAAAGGATTATACATACTCTATGGAGAGAATGTGTGTAAAAATTAAATATGGGAAATTAAAATGTGAGTAAGGATACATAAAAAGGGTTATCTTAAAACACCTTATTATATAGGTAATAATTAAACGAATAATATACTTTGTGGATACTAAGTAAAAGAGTTGGAAGGGTTTGAGTTAATTAAAATATAGTTGTTTCAGGATGAAGAGTAATTGAACATCTTAAGACAAGATAATTAAATGGTTATAATATTAAGTCATTCTAAAGTAAAGATAAAATAATTGAGTCTAGTAGTTGTCTCTAAATTCTAAGATCAATGAAGTTGTAATGAAATGCATCTACGACACTATGATTCCGATATATAGGTTGTAGGTCTTAATTAAGTTAAGGGGAAGACTTAATCATAAAGGATTATCTAGTAAATATTGATAAAATACCTAATCATTACCTTATGGAATAATAGTATAGTATTCTAAGATAGATCCATCATAGGTTATAATACGATGTCGGTCCTAAAGTAAGAATAAAGGTATTGAGCTTAAGATTATTATTGAAATTCTTAGATTTAATTATATAACATAAACACATTTATGATATAGAGGTCTCAAAAGTCTTGAATGAGGATTGTGGTTAAGTATGAATAAAGTGGATAGAGTGGACAATTAGCAATGTTGATCGAATACATTCCTTGATCTTACCACCTTGGGCTATATCACGTTCTCAGATAACTCAAAGATTATACATAACATTTAAGTGAGGGCTTAAAGATAATTGAGACTTTGAAATAAGAGTAAGGAGTTTATTTAAGCGTAACATAGGCTACAAGGGATTGATGATAGATTACCTTTAATATCTTCAGAGTACTGTTGATTGTTTGCGCAAGTTGATTAGAACTGCTACAGCATTACCCAGGTACGATTTCTCGTACTCAGCTTGTTTGTTTTGGACCTTATGGAATGTTTTGTACGATTTCTCGTACTACGTTATTTTTGCTGGTTGACTTGTGGAATGTTTTGGAAAACGCTAACTGACTTAAAGAGGAATTTCTAAAAAGGAATTGGTTGTGTGACTAACTCAGCTTGTGTGACTAACTGAGCCTTGGATGCGAAACTCTCTTGGGTATTGGTTCCTTCTATTTGGTTGTTCCATTAGACATTGACTACTTAGGGTTTACGCTTCTGCACTCTGTAGGACTGAGTGTTTTGGTATTGCTCTGGGTAGTTAGTGATCTGGTGGGAATTTGGAAAAGGTCAATCTTGGAATTCTTCTTTGACTCTGGATATCGTTTCATCCATGAGCTGGTTCTTGAGGTTTCGACGTGCGCGCGTCTTCAATGGTAACAGTGAGGGGCTGTATATCCCCTGTCCAGAAAGGGACGTGATAGACAGTGAGGGCTGTATATCCCCTGTCCTTAGTGGACGTGATAGACAGTGAGGGGCTGTATATCCCCTGTCCTTAGTGGACGTGATAGACAGTGAGGGGCTGTATATCCCTGTCCTTAGTGGACGTGATAGACAGTGAGGGGCTGTATATCCCCTGTCCTAAAAGGACGTGATTGGCGGTGGGGGCCATCTCTCCCAGTTGAAACTATTCCACTCTTGAGTTCTTGGATCTATCTTATTATTCCTAGTCCTTTGTGACTATCTGAGTCTTTATACTCCGAACGGGAATTGGTTCTAACATCAACAATGGATGCTTACTAACTATGGGTGACTACTTAAGTGGATGACTTGTTTTGGAGTTCTCTATATCTATCTTTGTCTTGTTTTCTTTTCTCTTTAATTTGATTGTTTTGAAGTGCTTTATCTCTGTTTTACTTTCAAGAGTTTAAATTCAAGTTACTGTTTATTTTGAAGAGTTATGTTTTATAAGTTTGTTTTTTTGGAGAATTGTACCAGTTCCATTCCAGGGAACTGACCCGCCCCTTTTGGGGTGGGCTGCTTGGTTTCATCTTGCAGGTACGAATTGATTTACAGGTGGCCACGAAGAGAATGAGCGTTGGGATGGGACTAGGTTTTGTGGAGAGTTAATGTGTTTAATTTCTATTATGTTTGTGTTAAGTTTTTCTCGAGTTCAGACCGTAGCTTTGTAGATTGTAAGTTGTAATTGGTGAGGTTTGGTGCCGGGTGTTGGAACCCGATGGTCTGTAATCGCCTTAGAGTTTTATTTCCGCTGTATTTATGTTAATAGGGGCGTTACAGTTATATAAAAAGAGAAATTTCATCAAATGTTATTATTTTTTTGCTAATTCATGAAATGTTTCTAAAAGTTATAAAATATCACTATATTTTTGTAAAAATTATTTAATTTTTAATTAATATTTGGAAAATTATTTTATTATATTATATTTTATTTTGCTCGTCACTTTATGACTCAATATAATTAGTTTCAAATAAATAATTTAAATTGATAAAAAAGTTAAATTGAAAATGTTTGGTACAAATTATGGTAGTTAATTAGTAGTTATGTTGTTTAATTGGTAGAAAAATTTAGTATAAATTATGTGTTTAAAGCTCTATATTATTTTTTATGGTACTATTTAAAAAAAACACCTGACAAACATTTATATTTTTCCAAGGTTTTATGATATTTTAATATATTTGTTTTATTGTTTATAATATTTTAATTTTTTTATAATTATCTATATTTTATAGTATTTTGAATATATTTCTAATTTTAGTGATTTTTTAACACTTAAGGGCATATTGTGAACTTTAAAAGTATGTTATTAACCAGTAGATGTATTTGTCTTTTTTATTTCTAGTCAATGACATAGTAGTATTTCATAAACTTTTGCACAAATATAGTGACATTTCTTTTTTTTTAATGAGCATTTCATGAATTAGTCAAAAATATATAAAATTTCCAAATAAAAAAATACATTGACCGTTATCAATTTTAGTTTTTCCTGCTTCAAGAAATTTTATAATTTGACATACATATATATATATAGGGCTAGTTTACAACTTTAAATTTCCTATTTGATTGTACTCGTACCGGAACTTTGCATACCCATTCATTCTACAATATGTATCATTTTATAAGTTCTACATAACTTTGAGTTACTTTTTCTAATCATATCGATCATTACAAATAGAATAAAACAAGAATTGTAGTTACAAATAAATAATAAGTAAATAAAGTAACTATAAGCTGGTTTAGTCCTTTAATTCATTTTTCTAAAATTTAAATTGGTTGTGCCTTGTTTTGATGGACAGATGTCGACAGAGACGATTCAAAGTCTTGAACTAATTTAATTGGGAAAACAGTTAGAGAAAACCAGGCGTCTCATAAGAATGTTAGGATTTTAATTATGTGGGAGAATTTACACGATTATATATACCTTGTGGGAGAAACACATGAGTATGAGATTAAAAGGCAAAGAAGAACGAAAGAGCAATATTTTTCAAAATCTGGTTACTACGGGATAGTAATTCAATTAGGGTTTGAGTGAGAGATGGAATTACACGAGTACCTTGTCAAGAGCCTGTTCTTAGCGTGAGAGCTTGAGTGTTCATTAGAACACGTGATTGTGTGATGACAAAATTCCACTTGAAGTCAATAAAACTTCAATCGTATATTTTATGTAATCGTATTCTGTATTCTTAACGAGCCTAAGACTCATGTTGTATTGTGTTCTTATTCTTTAACTCAAGTTGAACAAAATAAAAACTTTCACAAATCAATACTCCCTCTGTCCTGGATTGACCGTGCTGTTTGCTTTATGACACGTTTTTCCACTTCAATATTAAGTATATAAGATAAAATAATTTTATAAAATTAAATTTTGTAACATATAGTTTATCATGTAAGGATTCATATGCAAAACTTAAATTTTTAAAATTAATTTATCTTATATATTAAAAATTAAAGTCAAACGACATGTCCAATCAATTCAGGACGGAGGGAAGTACATATTTAAAATGGAAGAATCACAAATTATGATCTCAACCTCACCCAGTTCATAGTCCAACCCCAATCTGATGTTGACATAGGGAAAGGGGGATTCCATTATTGACTTTTGTGAAAAATTGCAGAAAATTAATGGGCAATTTTGAAATTCCATAATAATGCACCACTCAACATATATTCATGAGATAATATGTTTATATCATCACCAATCTTGTACTCGTATCAAATATTTCCAAGAATAAGCATCAAACCATGAAAAAAAATCGTACACCAACCACATGGTGCAGCTGCTGCACTTTGATCACATTATAGGTCATCAACTGTAGTTTGTAGGCAAGAAAAAAGCCCTTTTGTTTTAATTAATTTTGCTCGAACATTTGTAGGTTACCTGCCGCCAATTATCACTATGAACAGAAAGATACGAGGAAAAAAAGGGTGCTTTATTGCATGCGCGGTGGGCTGGACCTAGGCCCAACTGGTCAAGAAATTAATATTTTAACCAGTAGCAAGGCTGCTCCTTGAATCAACTAGACTAGAGGTTGGATAACGATTGCCATAACCCTCACGGTCAACCAATAAATTAAAAGTTTGTCTATAATACTTTCTGCCGTAATAAATTGGTTTGCTCGGAGTAGAGCTGATGAAAATGTGTCCGGCCCGGTAGTTCAGTCTGATTCGATCCAAAAAAATCTGAATAATTCGAGTCTGATGAGTTTCCCGGGATTGGACATAAAATCAGGTCTGAATAAAAAACTGGACTGAGTCACGACAATTTTTTAAATCCGTAGGTAAACCCGGCCCGACCTAATTTTTTATTATTTATTATAATTTTTTAAAAATATAATATATACATTTAATTTTCATATAATATATACAAAAAATATATATATATAAATTTTAAAAGTTATATATATAATATATAAATATAATATTATTTATATAAAAAAAAAAAAAACTGGGCCGGCGGGTCAGGCTTCGGCAAAGCCTAAAAAAAACCGGGCTTAGCCCAGCCTGATCCGATCATGTAAAAAATCAAGTTTGGTTTTTTAAAATAGACCCGATAAACCTAAAATTTTCCTTTAACCCGATCCGAACCCGGCCCGTCCACCGAAATCACCTCTAGCTCGGAGTAAGTATACGAGAAAAACATTGAACAGTCAATTAACATTAATCTAGTATAGTCAAAAGTCCTTTCTTTAAATCGATTTTTCATAGGCTTTAAATTCGAACCCGCCATATTTATGGTCCTTTATGTCAAATGGAGTCTATTGATTGACCAAGGATTAGGTTTGGTAAGTAGATTCTTTATTTCCAATAATTAATAGGAATTAATCAACAATGGGGCAGATTCAGAAACAACTGCTCAGTATTTCATGAACGAATAAGTTCTTTAATAGTAGTAATTTTTTTTTATTGTATCATTTTAAAACCTAATACTGTATTGAGTAACTAATAAAAGTAGTTTGTATTAAACGGATCTAGTATGTCTGAATTATTAAAAGCTAAGTGTCGCTTTGAATTTATTCTAACCTCAGTTTTGTTTCGTATCTTAGTTGAATCACAATGGAGGATGTAGCAATCGAATGGATATATATATACACACACAATCTAGAAAACCATAAAAAAAGAATATATATTAATGAAAGAAAAGGTAGGTGGCAAATTAATAAAAGTAAATAATGGAAATAAAAGACCAGTATACAAATGAGAGAAGAGGATGAATATGGAATTAATAGTTGCTCTAAGTGACTATGAGAACAGTAGTCTGGTTTACAACTTGGAAGTGAGATAAATTAGCTAAATAAAAGTAATTACCCTGATAAAGCTGAACATAATAAATAGACTCAACGGCTATATGACCTATTCTACAACAGATATATAGGAAAAGAAAACTGAGTAGAATAGGAAATGTGACAAAAAAATAGGAAAACAAATATCAGGATCAATATATTATTTTAACATCCTCCCTTAAATCTTATTTGCATCGAAGTCATCCCCAACTTTTCTTTTAGCTTGATAAATGCATCATACTTCAAAGGTTTGGTGAGCATGTCTGTAACTTGATCTTTAGATCTGCAATACTTCGTTTCTATCTCAGTTTTTGCAACTTGATCCTTCGAATAGTGATAGCGAGTCTCGATGTGCTTGCTTCTGCCATGTATGACCGGGTTCTTTGCTAGGCTGAGTGGTGAAGTGTTATCAATAAAAATTGTCATGGCCTTCTTTTGTGGAAAGTCGACGTGATTCATGAGGTACCACAACGACATTGCTTGGCAAGCACTTATTGCTGCGGCCACATATTCTGCCTCGTAGGTTAACAGTGCAACAATGAACTGCTTCTTGGATGACCATGAGTACGCAGTTGTTCCAAAGTTGAAGCAATATCCAAGTGCTCTTTTGATCATCTATATCTCCGTCATAATCACTATCAGAGTATTCTACAATTGAAATATCATTAGATGACCCATAAAATAATCCATAATCATACGTTTCCTTCACATATTGTAGGATTCTCTTAGCTACTTGTAAATGTGGTGAGCGAGGAGTCTCCATGAATCTGTTGATCAAGCCAACATGAAAAGTAATATCCGGTCTCGTACAAGTAAGATATCTGAGACTGCCAAGAATTTGCTTGTAGTAGGTTGGATCAACATAGACTCCTTCTTCATTCTTTGATAATTTGGTTCCAACCTCCATAGGAGTTCTTACTTGGTTGCAATCTGACATTTGGAACTTTTTTAAGAGATCATCAACGTACTTCTTCTAAGAGATGAAAATGTCATCATTTCCTTAAATCACCTCAATTCCAAGGAAGTATGACATCAGCCCAAGGTCAGATATCTCGAATTCCTTCACTATGGATTTCTTGAAGGATTCAATCATAGTAGGTCGGTTGCTTGTAATAATCAAGTCATCAACATACAGACACATGATTAGTATACCACCAACCTTATCCACCTTCACATACAGCGCATGCTTGGAAGGCATATTGTACAACCACTTTGCAAAAGAAGAAGTCTATCCGCTTATTCCAAGTTCTGGGTGCTTGTTTTAAGCCATACAAAGCCTTTTTCAACCGATATACTTTCCCTTCACTTTAAAATTTACCGAAACCGGGGGGATGCTTGACAAATATTTCTTCTTCAAGTGGACCATTAAGGACGGCTGACATGCTTGACAAATATTTCTTCTTCAAGTGGACCATTAAGGACGGCTGACTTCACATCCATCTGTTGAATCTTCCACCGATTTGAGCATCCAAGGCAATAATTAGCCTTATTGTCTCCATTCGAGCAACAAGATAGAAGACTTTTTAATCATCAAGACTAGGTCGTTGTTTGAATCCTTTCACCACCAATCTTGCTTTGTATCTTTCAACCTCACCGTTGGGCTTCATTTTTGTCTTGAAAACCCACTTCACATCAATGGCTTATTAACCTGGTAGAAGATCGGTACGAACCCATGTATGATTTCTTTTAGTAGCGTTAATTTCCTCACGCATGGCCGCCATCCATTTTGGATCTTGAAGCGCCTCCTTCACTGTTACTGGCTCATAATCAGCCAATAGAGCAAATGCATAATCTCTTCATCATCAGTATCTTCATCATCAAGGTTTAGCTTATAATCTTTAAGATGTACTGGTTGTTGGCGATGATGTTATGGTCTACCAACATCTGTCTGAACTTGGTCAGGTGCTGAGTCTCCTCCCTCTGGATTTGACTCTTCCGGCTCTTCAGCAAGGGAGATGTTACGGCTTTTAGAATCTACAACACCATTTTATTCCAATCCCATGACTCATTCTCTGCAAAGGTAACATCATGAGTGAATATTACCTTTTTGTCATTGGATTGAGTAGCTTGTATCATCCCCATTCATATCTAATGAATATTGCTTACTCTGCTCGATCATCTAGCTTCTTTCTTGTCTCCGCTGGAACATGGGCATAAGAAATGGCACCAAATACCTTCAAATGCTTTACTCCTATTTTGACACAGGTCCATGCTTTTTTAGGAGTAAGACCCGAGACACCTTTTGTCGGAGAGCGGTTCAGTATATATGATGAACAGGAGACTGCCTCCGCCTAGAAAGAATTCGGCAACCCTTTGGTCTTCAACATGCTTCTCACCATATCCATGATGGTTATGTTCTTCCGTTCAGTAACACCATTATGTTGAGGGGTGTAGGGACATGTTACTTCATGTTTTATCCCTTGTTCTTTACAATAATCCTTGAATTCATCAGAGACATATTCACCACCGCTGTCAGTGCACAACACCTTCAGGGAGTAACCACTTCGTCTCTCTGCATGAGTTGAACTTCTTGAAGTATTCAAAGACCTCAGCTTTCTTCTACAACATATAGATCCTTAGTTTCCAAGAAAAATCATCAATAAAGGTCAAAAAATACCGATTGTTACCATTTGACTTGGTACTCATTAGATCGTAGACATCAGAGTGCACTAACTGAAGAGGATGTGAAATACCCCAAACTTACTAAACAAGGATTAAATATCTAATCACATTAATTAAGGCCTAAACATGCCTTAAAAGTCAACTGAGAACAACATGGTCAACATAAAACAAGATGTTGCACCCTTTGACTGTTAAGGGTAAATAAATACCCAAATGAACTATGTAGGACCTAAAAATTTGTCCTAAGCATATTAACACATTACTAAACATATTACAATTGTTGGGCAACACTCCAACACAAAGAACAAGCACTTTCATGCTTCAAGGTCAAAAAGGGCAAAAATGTGCTCTAAGAAACCTTAAAGGTCTAATGACCTCTAAATGATATAAAATTGAATTACATGATCAAATATCATTTAAGGAACACAAAAAACCGTTGTCAAATAAAACAGAGCTCGGAAACACTGGCGACACAAAATGTGCACTAAAACTCCTTAAAGCACGTTTTTGTGTAATCGCCTTTTAAATTGGTTTTAAATGAGCTAAAAGGTTATAATTACCTTTAAATATAATAAAATATCATATTATATGATATTAGGAATTTAATTCCAAGAATTTACGAATTTTTACAAATTTAATATTAAAATATTAATAAAACCCTAATGTGGGGCCCGTTTGGGTCAACATTGACTAAGTTGGTCAATGTTGACCATTGACCACGAAATGGACTACATAAAATCAGATAATTAAGTCTCTTAACAGACCAAGAGACAAGTCCCATGTGACAATTAAATGTAGTCCTTTACTTTTACATAAAATAACAAAAAAGACAAACTTTACCTTATAAAACAAAAAAAGTGGGCTCCACTTACCTTACCCATGTGAGCCAGCCGAATTGGAGCCTCCACTTGCTCCTCTTCCTCCTTGCATTTCGGTGCTCCAAGCTGGTACAAGACAAGAGATGAGTCACCTTACAATAAATGAACTAAAGTAACATTATTTATCTCCATTTTCATTCAAAATTGGCTCCAATCATGCCCTACCTTTGTCAATCAAGGACGGCTGCCTCCTTGCCTTGTCTCCACCGAATTCTCCTTCAATTATCAGCATCAATCAAGCATTGATGAGTCATCAAAACAATAATGTCCTAAAATATTCAAAAAAGTGCTTAAGGCAATATTAGGTCATCCTCCTTCATTTCTCCTCTTCAGCCGAGGTTGCTCTGTCCTTGAGCTCCCTTTGGCTCCTCTCCACCGTAGGTAAGAGTTCCAAGCTCCATTGATGAGATCTCAAGCTCTAGGTAAGCTTCTAAGGCATAAAAATGCCCATTTTCTTCATCTTTCTTTCCTTTTCGATTGATCTACACTCCAACCTTTTCTATACATCTATGTAGAGTGTCCTGGAGGTTAAAGGAAGGTTAAAATTCGGCCATAACCAGATCTAAGGAGGAAAGTTCAAGTCTTGACCATTTAAGGTAAAAATGTGCTTTAAGCTCATATCTTTTGATTCCCTTCAAGTTCGGCTGTGAAACTTTGGTCCTAGCCTATTTTCTTCTCCTTTTCATGTGGAATCAGTTGGTTAGCCATTTGGAGCAAAGGTGGCCGAGATCCAAAGGAAATACCCTCTTTTAAGGCATTTTTCCAAGGAAAACCTAATAACAAGGTAGCTTGTTGAGATCTAGCTATTTACTATGTCAATATGGTGGATCTAACACCTTGTGGTGTGGTTTTATTCAGGCCGAAACCATCTTGAACTCTCCTTGCATTCTTAAGGTGATTTTTGCCTTAAATCTTACATTAAATACTTCTTATGGTTAGATCTTTCTGGAGACTAAACTAGGCCTTGGTTTCTGTTTGGAAACATGTAAAACAAGCTGTGGTGAATTTCTCCTTAAGGTGGCGAACCCAAACAAGGCTTTACCTAAGCTAAATCAAGGTATAAATCACTTAAAACCTTAACTTGATACATTAACACAAGTTTAAGTGTGTGTATATAATTGCCGTGAGTGAATGATTAAAATAAGGTCTTGTTTGACCTTAAAATGTTTAAGGAATGGTTTAATAAATTTTATAACTAATTAAACAAGCATAATTGTCAAATTTAAGACATTATGTGGAAGTTTGGTAATTAAATGAAAATTCTATGGTGAGGCCGAGAATTTATATGTATTTTGGAACATTTATGTGTAATTTATTTTGCAAGCCAATGTTTGTAATAAGGCCATGTATTAGGCCATTTTATTATGCATTTACAAGCTTTTAATTAAGTTTAAGTAGTATAAATGCATTACCGAAAATAAATGGGGTATTAGGTGTAATTAAATTAAATTTGGGGGCTTTAGAATAATAAGGCCGAAAATGGGAGGTAAAATGGAGTTAAAATAAAGTTTATAAGATTTTGTAAAGTTTTGGGGTTAAATGGTGATTTCTAGAAAGTATGGGTACTAAACCGTGATTATAAGGAATTGTTGGTCAAGGAAATATTAAGGTGGTCAACCTTGACCATATGCTAGGTTTTGACCAAAATAAATAAGTTAGATACTTATTTAAGGTGTTATAATAAGATAAGTATTTTATGGTAATATTTTTATGACATATGTGGTAAATATGTTATTACCAAAAATAAAGGGTGTACAATGGTATTTTAAACACCCATGGGCTATTAAGAATTTTTAGGAATTTATTGGGTTGTTTTGGAATTAAAGTAAACTATGATAAATATAGTTATTATGTCATTATGACACTTTGGAGAAAAATAGATGGTGGAATGGTAAATACCAAGAGTATATGGGTTAATAAGGATATTAACCCTTTGGTGAAATTTGGAGATTTTTAGAATTATTTAAGAGTATCTATTGAGATATGTGTATAAGATATGATTTTAATGATATGGTAAAACTATGTTATAAATAGGGCCAATGGCAACTAAGAATAGCACAAGGGCTGTTCGAAATTTACAAAAAAAATAACATAGGTTATACTCTTTTATAAGTTAGAAATGTTATATTGAATGGTATATATAACATGGTAAAAAGAAAGGGGTGATTTGGTAAATAAAGGAAATTATGGTTTAAGGAAAAGTATAAGGTTTAATATATGCCTATGAGGCAATATACAATAGTTTTGTATAAAAACTATAGGTTGTGAGTTAAAGGAAATAAAAAAATTATCAATGGTATTAGTATTTTGGTATAACATTACATAATGTTATGTGGTCAAAAAGGGAATTTAAATAAATTCAAGGGATATACCGAATTAATAAGAGTTGGAAAATGAATTTTAGACTATGGTCTACAATGTCATAAATGTTATGACAATTATATGGTATTAAGGTGGTTTAATGGAATTAATATAAGGAAGGGTACTCACATAAAATAATGTGACAAACTATAAAAATGGGATTTATAAACTAAGGTGTTTATGGAATAAACCATAGGAGTTGTAATTATACAACATAAAATGCTACATGTTAGGATAATAATCTTAATATAAGTTGTACAATATGATACAACTAATGGGAATAATCATCTAACAAAAGATGATAAAAAGTAACATGAAATATAAGAGTTTATTAAACTCATGAAACTTACCTACGTGGTAAATATATACATACACAAGGATAATGTGTATAAGGTGGACATATATTTTGGAAACCATATGATTTAATGGTGGTGGTTATTTAAAAAAAATATAGTTACAAACTATATGTTATGAGTTTTTGGGATGCAAATACAATTGCTAAAGATAATGAATTATATAATACATGGTATGATAAGGAATGGTGGAAAAATAATACAATATAAAATAATCATGCATGCATACATGCAACTATAGGTTATATACCTAAACTAGATGGTGGATGAGATTTAAAAGAAATACGACGAACTAAACTTAACAGTTGAAAAGTATGACGTATGAGTTTTACGTAACAAAACCGTCTGTTTTAGAAACCCGTAACAACAACTGTAGAAAACAGGGGTGAACTGTCGGGGTTAATTATTATTCGGAAATACCGGATGTAGTTAGTCATGGAGACTGACTTAGTTTTATTACCGTTTAGAGTATACTTCTGACAAGGACGCTTGACGAGCTAACGGACTACACGGAGCGTAGGATCTTGCTGATTCATACTCCACCGTAATACCGTCAGGGTGAACGGTATGTAAAGGGGTTTGCCGAGTTGACCTAAGGTTGCTCCTTGGGCTCGGATTTGGTTGATATAACTTGTATGTTGTTATGTGTCTCTGGTTGTCTCTGAGGGCTTCCTCAGTTCAGGCTTCTGTGTGATCTGTGATAAGATCGTTTGTCTGAATGTGTTAATTAATATGCATGAATTGTATATTTATAGCTGCTTATTATTTACTGTTGTTGAGTTAACAGTATTGGTTCGTATATATGAACCTATATATATAAAACGAACTAGCGGCTATGGTGCTATCTTTATGAATTATAAGGAACGTAAGTAAAACGTTGTAGCACTATGATAATAACACATACATATTATCTGAGACTTTTGTACGGAGCATTGGCCTTTTCTATACGCCGCTCTCGTATCTAACACTGGATCCCGAGTTTACAAACTCCGGATTGGACTAATGACCTTAGTCTGCTGTGTTAGAAAATTTGGTAATGCGATGCGATGGTGTAATTAATTAATTAATGGAATGGAAGTAAAGCCAAGAGGATGTGGCTCTTGGTGCGCGCTGTGATCACAAAAATGATACCAGGATGTCCGCGTACGGGTCCGTAAGTATCAAGAAAATTTCCCGTGAGCTAGAATGGCTCGTTGGTCGGAGACTCTACCGTTGGAGTGGCTACTGCCGTGGGTGACCCGCCATAATATATGGGTAACTAGAGACATGTCGTTTTAACGAGACATTGTCACTAGGTATAACTGAACAACTAAAACAATTGAGACTTATACAGTGGCGAACAATACCATGGACGAGACTAAATACTTGTTTATTATTCTCGTTGTTTCGCTTTGTTGTTCATTGGTTATACTAGTGGTTATTTTATTGTGTGTTGATGGTTGGATGGAGCCTACAAGGCCAAGGTAAATTAAATATGAGCACTGTACGCTACGGCGAATGTACATTGTACATTATATTGTTATTGTTCGATACGTTCGATATATAGTTGGGGATTGTGTTATTAAATGATTGTGGATTGGATGGATGGTTGAATATCTATGAATATTTGGATGGATGAATATGTATATTATACATGTTTATTTCAGTATTGTTATAACTGTAAAATGGTAAAGCATGAAACCGACCTAATAATAAGATGGTTAAAATGACAAGTGACCATTAGGGTCCAGGCCCGGCATACTCAGCGTCTATCGCTGATACTACACCATTTCAGGTTGTTGATCATTGTCGGAGCTGAAGAGCAGGAACAGGTTATTGGAGATGTTGTATAGTAATGAAGATGGTGTATGGTCTTATGGTAAGGTTATGTATTTTTCAGGATTGGGTAGACGCTCACTGGTCGAAGTTTATGGATTTAGTATGATGTATAGGAATTTCTCGTTATCACTGCGGTTAGCAGTTTATTTGTATTGGAAGTTGGATGTAGTTTGGCTGCGTTGCTCGCATGGGCGAGTAACGGCCGGTGACACCCGAGTGAGTTTTGTAATTGTTATTTATTTTTCCGCTGCGAGACGTTTTATTTATTGCTACGTGAGAGATTATATCGTGATTATGGAGAGGGGTGTTACAGGATGGGTGGCTTGTTTTCCATCTCTTGAAAACGTGATCGGTGATGCTTCCAATAGTGTAGGCTTCACACAACTGCTTAGGATGATTTATCTCTGGTAAACCCGTCACCATATTTTCTCAGGATAACTTTATCAAACCATGAAAACTCATATGACCAAATTGTAAATGCCACAACCATGACTCATCAGAGATTATAGTAGAGAAACAATGATAAGCATCACTAGAGATATCAACCAAAAAAGATGACCAACAATGAGAATCAATGTACCCTTTTCATCATAAATGGAAAGCTTGCCACCATGAAGCTCCATAACATACCCCTTTTCATGCAGTTGGCCAATGCTTAATAATTTTGTTCTCAACTTGGGCACATAGAAGACATCAGAAATATACTTGTGGTCCCCACTCTTCAAAGTGATGAGATATTTCCTTTTGCCGGCAACTGAAATATTACTTTCATCTTCAAATTTTACTGTGGTGTGAATCGACTCATCAAGATGAGCAAACAACTCCTTTTGAAATACCCCTAACAATTAAAACACACGAAATCGGGAAATAAACCGGTCCCATTATCACTACGATACTAAGGGACATACATGTGTCGGAAAAGAAGGAGACACATATGATACCAATAAGTAGAGTTACAACATATAATTCGTGGAACATGTAGTGACGCTAACATGTGAGCAAAAGTACCATAGCCGTCCGGATTGTTGTTGAGCCAGTTGGTCAAGACGTTGACAAACATTATGCTATATGATGATAAGCTAAGTTACACAGCAAATAAAACCAACTGGATATATAATAATATGTCTGAAAAATATGTTGTGTAACCGTTCAATAAAAACATGTTATATATTAACATGTCCGAGTGCTGATAACGCAATTGGACAACACCCTCCTTCAGATTTTCTTCTATTATTGCTCACCAATATAGATATTGGGCTGGACATAGTAAACAACTGGACCAACCCATAACGTGAATGAAGTGTTAGGACATGAAAAAAAAGTAAAACCTACCTATGTCTACTGAATTCGAAAACCGGCAGGTCCCATTAACCTCACTTAACTACCCACTCACACTTAACAGTCTACTAAACAGTGTGCCTCTTCTGTTTCCAACGGTGGTTTCTTGCTCTTTCTTTTCCCATCGATGTACCCGATTGAGAAACCCACCCAGTGTTGCACTTCTCTCTTTGTCACACGCCTTGTGCAAATCTAGAGAAAAGAACCAGTCAACTGCTTCAATTCCCACGCATGCAAGACCAGTCCTGCTTCCAATGTGCTCTTGAATTTGCATGTCGATTCTCGGGTGAAGTTACTCCTTAACTTGCCCACGCATCTCGCAACTGCTGCGACGGTAAGCTCCCCTTCCTCTCTGATGGTTCCCGAAGCTGTTGCCTGAGAAATCAGCCCTCTTGTCGATTTATGCTTCGTCCCCTTCTTTCTGGGTGTGTAAGTCCCGATTTCTAAGCACACACCACCGGTTATTTCTCCCACCTTGCTCCACGCCTGCGCAAGTCCAGAGAAAATCTCAACTCCCCGTAACTGCTGGCGTCGGTAAGCTCTCATCTTTTCTTTGTTCCGCTCGAAACATCTCACGCAATCCCCAGTTCCTTCTTTGGGGGATTTACCGCCCCTTCTCATCTCTATCATCACTGAAACTCCTTAACTCTCACTCGCATGTCCGATCTTGGAGTTACTACCGAGAGTGTGAACCTGAAGCAACACAAAACTCAACAGCAAGCTCTGTTGGTCCTTCACTTGCATGTCCGAATCGGGGAACTTCTACCCATCCTGTGAATCTGAAACGCCACGAGCTCAACTAGCAAGGTAATACTACCGGGCTTTTCCGTGTTTTCAATTATGTTCTTTTCTACTCCTTGCTCGAATTTCTCTGATCTCGTTCATTCTTACTTTTTCCCATGCATGCAAGCCCGCGGTTTGGGGTCTCTGAAATTCGGTGAACAA
Source organism: Limonium bicolor (assembly GCA_023374045.1). Lineage (NCBI taxonomy): Eukaryota > Viridiplantae > Streptophyta > Magnoliopsida > Caryophyllales > Plumbaginaceae > Limonium > Limonium bicolor. The sequence goes on along the minus strand of CM041778.1, from coordinate 401,163,435 downwards.
ACTCACTTGTTGATCTCTCGAAGGTAAGAGCAGGAATACCGAAAACCAAGCTGTTTAATTCCTTCGCCACTCTCTATTTTTGATGTCCAGAAATTGAGTATTGACTCCTCTCCTTATCTAACCTTTTGCATGCATGAGTCCACTTGGAAGCCCCTCAGATTGGCGCTGAAAATCATCCAGAACTAAATCCAGGACTATCGTGACATCGAACCCAATGTGAGGCCACAAACTGTCAAGCTCTTCCTTGCCTTAGTTCCTTTCCGTTTTGTTGCTGCGCCTCTAAAGACATCATTTGACCTGAACTTCTTGCTTGTTCATGATTGGTAGGTTGGGCTTGTGTTTGTGGTGAATTCGACAGCTAAGGCATAATAGAAACCCAAAGAGTAACCCCTCCAGAGGAAGGTAAAAACTACCGAAAATCTGGTCAAGTAATGTTTGAGTTGAATCTGAGATGAAGCAACAAACTTACTATGGCGTGTGAATCTGTCTAGGTGCGTATTATACTGAGGGAAGCCAAGAAACCATCAAGGAAAAACGGCTTCAAAACCCTCAATGGTATAACCCCAAACTCATACACTAAAACTATTTTTGAACTGTGTAAAATTGTGGTCGAGATTACTTGGTTAATCTGTTAACAATGCGCTGGAAAAGAATCTGGTGCTGAGTAGTTAATTTAACGGTGAGCTGGTGGTCTGTATAACAAGTTTTAAGCGGGTTAAAATTGTGCTTGAGGGTTACTGAAAACATGTGAGGAGGTCCATGGGTATTGGAACTAGTAATTACTAAGCTAAACCTGAGTATACGTTAGCTTGGTAAATTAGCGGAGGGGATGTTTTGTGAACTAATTACTGAGTGGTAATTCTGCTTCTGTTGCCGAAAAGTGTGGTACTGTTCTGGAAAGAAAGAAAAATTTCTGTGTGAAATTGCCAAAGGAAAATAATGCTAGGCAACTTGGTGAATCCTGTCACAAATGACTTGAAAGAAAAAAAAATCTGTTGAAGTAACGAATTAAGGGGATGGAATTGTATCAGAATAGACCGAGGAGTTTGTGTCTAGGCCCGGGAAAACTTGAGTGTGTATAACATAGGATTAATGTTAAGAGAATTGTGGGATAATACCACTGATTAACCTAGGGAAACTACCTAGTCAAACCGAATAAATGCCCAAAGTGTTAATGCTGGACAACAGATTAAACTAATTCTGGGAACTCGGTTAAAGTGAAGAGGTAAAATGTTTTGTGCTACCTGTATAAATTGGACAGAAGCTAGGCTTGGAAGGAACGTAAAAATTTGCCACGTGTAGTGTTTAGGGGTGCGCTAGAATCATATCTAAGGTTAGGAACTAATAATTAGTCAACCGACCGTATGAGTGCCTTGAGAGTTGGTGAGGTTAATAAGGACAAGGGTGTGAGTCTGAGTAGTGGTGGTCTGGGTAACATCTTAAGGAGGCAAGGTTGGGGTCCTAGGATACCTAAGGGGGTTGAGATTTAAGAACGCGTACTAAATGGAGGGGAAGATAGGAGAAATTAACGCCAACTAACAGATTAGTGATATGCCTAGGCTAATGGGTTAAGTTAGTGAAGAGGAGTGATTTAGACCATAGAATAGTTGTGCAAGCTTAAAGATTTGGAAGTATTATCAAATGCAAAGTTTAATCTCGGATATAAGACTAGGGGTTTACTAAGCCGAGGCTAGGTTGACAACCGCGATATCAAAGGAAACCAAAAACTAGTAAAGGTTGGAAGGTGTTAGGGTAAGACGATGGGCTAAGGGTGAGCTAGGGAATTAGGAGCCAATCTGGAAAGAGTTTAGGCCTTAACTACCAACTCGTATTGAATAACATAAGGTCTGGGATTATAACTTGATTAATAAATCGAAATGTTGTACACCTATAGGTACTCAAGAGGTAAGTAGTGCGAATGAGGAGGACAACAAGTCGAGAGTAATCGGCAGTAGGACAATTAACTACGACTGGTAAAAGAATTAGAAGAACTGTAAGGTTGTATGGGAATCAAAAGAAATGAATGTGAACCTAAAGTAGTGAGGAACCAAACCGAAATGGTAAACACCTGTAAAGATTCGGGAGTTAGTAAGTTGAAAGAGGAAGATAACAAGTTATAGTTAGTGGAAATGTAATAAACTATGGAAGGGTGAAAGGAATCTAGAAACGGTCCAAGTTCCTTGAGAACTAAGGTGGGGTAAGTTTTGAATGACTAAACAGGGAACTACTTGGCCTAAAGTGGTGAGTCTGAATCAAACTAATGTAGTAGGACTAACAATTCCAGTTATAACACTTAAGTCTAAGTCAACCGTCATAGGTAGTTCTACGAACAATCGTGCATGATCGAACGGTCTAACCCGCTCGCATAACAATTACAGGAGTGAATCATACCAGCAGCGTGGAACCTTAGTGCAAGTACATGTGACGACTATTGTGAGGTATGGACATGTGTGATTCGTATGTTGCCGTGTTACACGGCTTGTGTGCTGTGTGCTTTGTTTGACAATGACTATAAGACTATAACATGAAATTGGATTGCTTCTTGTGGCTTGCTTATATGCTTGTTATATATCCTTGTGGCATATTACCTGCGCGCACACAGTAGTTTAGTCCCTTTCTCGTTTATGGAACTTGAGATGAACCACAACGAACTATGAAAACAAAGAAAACTCTATAAGGGGAACTCCTCTCTAATCATTGAGACGTACCATGACACCCACTATGGTGTCTATTCATTAATGATAATGAAGAGCAAACCTCAATTGGTGGGATATGACAAACCACGTGGACAAACAAAAGAACTATACAAAGAGAAAACTCCTCTCTAACTATAGAGGACCGCTAATGACACCCACTATGGTGTCGAGATTATAATGATAATGAAACAAAAAGTACCAACTGGTGAAACACGAGAACAACCCGGGAAGACAACAGCTCGGGCCGCGCGGTATGGATGATCGGGAGTTGGTATCTGCATCAGATCCTTCAACCGTCTATGGTGGAATATATTTTGGGAGTCCCTGGGTGACCCCACTTTCTTAGCACATCCTGAAGTCTAAAGGTGACTCCGCTTTCTCGACCCTGGGTGTCGGGAATGGGGGAGTGACAAATTGGTGGAGCTTATCCTGGAGTCTAGAGGTGACTCCGCTTTCTCGACCCTGGGTGTCGGAATGGGGGACTAGCTATGGAGGAGACGTCCTCCAACGTGCGGTGATAAAAGAATTCCCAAACAATCCTTAAAGAAAGAAGGAACGATTAGCACCTACATAATGAAGTCTCGGGATCTAATCTATATCCTCTGACTCGGTGCCAGAGAATAAAGGAAAACTTGTGTAATGAGACCAAGCAAACAAGAGAAAGTCACAAATGTGACCCTTTAAGAAACAAGGAATGAATAGCACTTACATAACAAAGTCTCGGGATCTAACCTATATCCCCTTACTCGGTGCAAGAGAAGAAAGGAAAACATGTGTAATGAGAACAAGAAAACAATACGTAATCTCTTGAATGATCCCATAGTGAGGATCGACGGTATAATATACCCCCGCACACGTCCTATAAATTACTTGATTGTTGATGTTACATTAGCAGCTTATTGTGCTGGGTTGCGTGTTGACATTGCTATGCTACTTGCTAGTTGTGCTTGGTTGCTTTTGATATTGCTATGCTACTTGCAAGTTGTGCTTGGTTGTTGTTGATAGTGCTATGCTACCTTTGAGTGTGTATGTTATTATGATGTGTTGTGGGTGTTTTACTGCCTTGTTAAAGCATGTAAATTGGACTTAATAATATTCGACCAAGTAGTCGTGTGGCCCGGTAACATGCGGGCTACATACGTTCATACTCAGCGTAGATTGTTGAGTCCTTTACAACCCAATTTTTACAGGTATTGTGCCGGAAGATAACGGAGCGTAGGCGGGATGGCTACCATGGGGGTAGTCCATCAGGGCGAGACATATGGGTCTTGGGTAGCACACTGATGTATAGCTGTACTTTGGCGGGCATTGACCCGGGATGTATTTACGTAGTAGTGTTGTAAAGTGATAGCTAATATTTATACCCTCAGTGTTTGAGAATGTTTACAAGATTTGGTCAAGGTAAGTTCCAGTCATGCAGACCGTAACTTTGTTAAGTAGAATGGTCGGGTCAACCACGTGTGGTTGGCGTCTGTAGCACCCGAATAGAGTTCGAAACCGCTGTGTAGACTTCTCCTATTAACGTTAGGCGTGTCGTTTAATTGTTGGTTGTGATTCGGGGGTGTTACACCTTTCTTCCACACATATGATTGGTGCAAGCGGTGTCAAGGAATCAAGTTTGGCTATCTGGTCTCTCCCCGTCTTTCGTGACTATCAAGAGTGTATGGTCATTATCATCACTAGCATCACTATTTTGCACATAGTTTGCCCTTTAGTTTTTGCCACTACTCTTGCATTCCGAGGCGTAGTGACCATACTTCTTACAAGCATAACATTAAACATCGGAACTTTCATACCTTCCTCGTTCTTCACCTCTGCCTCGTCCATGACCTCTATTGTAATTTTGTTGACGGTTGGATCTTGACTTTTCTTCACCATCGTTTTTGTAACACCCCTACCATTAATACAGTGCTTACCGTCCAATTTCCTTACATATCAGATACACGCAGCGGATATATGCTTACATACAATGGGTGATACAATGCCGTTAGTCACCCACGTGACTAACAAGACTACTACTTCTACATACAGCATCGGTCTGATGGACCGGAATCCCGAGTACTACAAGTCTACAGTACGTTCTCCGTTTACCAAATACTACTACAATCTTCATTCAATACAATACTCCAAGTACAAAACAGTACAATCTACATACCGAGTTTACTAGGTTCCTTATACAAGTATAATACCTCTTCCAGTTCATACATACTCACTAAGAGCCTACTTACTACCCATTCCTCACTACTACATTACTTTCTAAATACAAGGGGTGTAGTAGTTAATGCACCTCTACATTCTGCTACTACTATCCAATGTAGTCACCGGTCTCGTGCCTTGACCACATTCGCTTCGGGTACCTGCACACTAAAAAATGTCCCCCGAAGGGGTCAGCTTTCGCCGAGCATGATAACCGCATACCCCGCGTACTAGTGAGGGTACGCCGACCACTTGGTCGAATACATGCAGTTCATTTTCATTCAAACATACATGCATACATGCTCTTACACACAATACAATAATACTTACACAAGCATACATACATACACTTTATTACATACAAGGAATCCGGTATAACCATCCGATACATACTTACCTTCTTCCGAATACACATACTTATTACATACACAAGTACAGTTCTTGTTAGCTTCATTGGTCCACCCGGGTTAATCGGGTGGAGATTACTCTTTTACTCATTATTCCATACATACGCATACATACTCATACTCATACTCATACTACTTCTTACTCTTACTCATGTTAAGCCGGTATGGCCTCTGGGCAGGGACTACACCGTCCCACCACCAGGCTTTACTTGGTTCACTAATCCAGGATGCTACCCACTTAAGGGATTTGGGCCGTGGACCAGCTTACGAACCAGGAATCGGATCCAACCTCTTGTGTCTCCTCATCCTCACGCGTGGCCGAAGCTATATCGGACTTGTACTCATTCCAATTTACTCACTTAAGTTAGGAGTTAGATAGTTAGGAATTAGCACAAGTCAACATCCAAGCCACAATAATACAATACACATATACACATACATACGAGGTACAATACATTACACAAGTACAATACAAGGTTCGAATACCATTCATCATGATTCATATATTTCATGAATTATACAAACTAGTGCTCAAGACAATAAATATCAAGCACAACATAAGTCAAGCACAGGTAAGTGCAACATAGTCCGATTCATGTATTTATCTTATTTAGGTGGTCAAATAAGCACACAAATCGGGGTAACCAGATTAGGATACAGGGCATGAAGAAATCATACCTTTTCTACAATTTACGTTACCGGGTGCCTTCTTGTTTCTTTGGTTCACTCTTGTTCCTTAGTCTTACTTGTTCCTCGAGTCTTATTCTTGAACCAATGACTACATGCCAAATGGTTCAATTAATACTAAGCATCACAATACATACATAATTACTACTCCCGTACTTACCCCGTTATCCCGTTATTTCGGTTTAACTTAATGTTCTTAAACTTACAACTTTCTTAATTACTTCTCAAACTTGTTTACACTGCTTAGGGCCTTTAAAGGTCACCAACAAGGCCTTAACAACTTCTAAAACCATTACCCATCAATGCCCCATGGTTAGACCCCTAAAAATCACATTTTACAAGCTTTTAAGGTGGTCCGGGACTTGGTCCGGACCCAAGGTCCCGGACCATGCACTGAAATCACTTACGACCTATTTTTGATATTGGTCCGGGACTTGGTCCTGGACCTAGGTCCCGGACCACCTGCTAGGATGACTCTCGAACTGATTTTAAGTGCGGTCCGGGACTTGGTACATACCCTAGGTCCCGGACCCTGCTAAAAACTGCTACTTGGTTGATTTTTCAACCCCAAATCAACCCTTAATTCACCTCCAATCATTCCATAATCTTTCCACATGTTTTGTACATAATTAAACACACTTAAACACTCACTAAAACTCCTTAAATCCATGGTCCAATACTTACTCAACTTCTTGCTCAAATTCTACAAACTTCCATTCACATTTTCTTACTTTGCACACTTGTGCATTCCTACACCTCTCTTTGCATTTTGCACTTTGTTCCAATGCCACCTTACCATTCCAATTCATTTCCAAGCAACTACAATATCTATACCCAAGTCCAACACTCTTTTTACCAATTCTTACGCACTAATTTTTCCTAACTTTTCCAATGCATTTCCATACACTTTGCTACAGATTTTACACTTCTTGTTTCTCATACTACAACTACCTCTTCATCACTACTAAACATATCTACTCAATCCAATATACACCTTGGTTCTCCCATTCACCAAGTCATTCCTAAATACACAATTCCTATCAAAATTTCGCCATAGCTCACCTACAATTCTCACTTATCCACACATACCCATTATCATCAAAATCATTCCTATTCTAGCCACACCCATACAAGGGTCCTACCAGCAGTACAAAGCAATCTCAATACCTCATTATTTCCTCAAAACACAATATCAATACACATACACAATTCTTTGGCCCTAAGGCCTACAATCCACATACTTGTTTCACAAATACCCAAACTTTCACAACTACAATTCGAATACATTATTTTGGTTTCTTTAAATTGGTTTACCCATTCCCATTACTCTAATGCATTAAATTTATCATTCAAGAAAGAGCTCTTACCTTGAGCTTACAATTCCTTCATTCCTTTTTCCACTTCTCCTCTTCCTCTCTTTCTTGCACAAATCGGTTTTGTGGGGAATGGAGTTGCCAAACTCCATTCCCATCACCCCAAAGCATACAAAACAAGTATAATTATATACTAGCCCTTAAATTATCTTAAAGCTTTTAAGGTACATTTCTAGGGTTTAGGAATTTCTTTACCTTGTAAGGGCACAAGTGCTGTTTGGGATAGCTCAAGGACACCTTTCCCACTCTCCAAAAATGCCAAAATCGGCTAGCATTCAAAGAAGCAAACAAGGGTTTAGCTCCATATTTCGTTTTGACCTTAAGGCTAGAAAAAGATGGAGTTTCAAGAAGATTTTACCTTAAAATGACAAGGAGAAGGAGGTGGTTCTAATGGTGGTCTTGAAGCTCCAAATGGGGTATACCCATAAAACGAAAATGTTCTTTTCTGGATTTTGAAAAGAGAGAATTGTTGCTCTTGAAGAGAGGAAGACAATGGTATAATTTTGTAATTTTTGGAAGAGATTTGAGGGAGTTACAAAGGAGAGAAGGTAGGTTTTGTGTTGTTTTCTTATTTCTCCATGGTTGTCGCTGGTTTGGAGAAGAAGAAAGGAAGATTCAAAGAATGAGGGGGAGTGAGTACGTGGGTGTGTGAAGAAATGAGGGATAGGAGAGAATTGTGAGAGTAAATAAGGTATGTTACTTTATGCTTTCCTTTTATTGTTTTTGTCATCTTGCAAATGAAAAAGGAATTACTAGTGTGAGAGAGGGGACAAAAATCGGATAGCATACAGAACCCACATGGGTTTTGAATTTCTTTTTACAATATTGGACACATAAGTTTGTGTTATTTATATTTCTACCCCACAAGTTCCCGTTTTTGACAGTTTTTACTAATTTCTCATTTTATTGATTTTGTTGGTTCTAAAGCTTCACTAATATTTATTAATGATTATTTAGTTGACCAAAATTGTTACGAGTCTATTTGACCCGCTTAAAGACACGTTTTCCCGGTTACCTCGAAAAACGCGCTTTAAGGTTCGTTAGTGATTTTAATCCGTTTTAAGGATCATTTTATTGATTTTGTTGGTTCTAAAGCTTCACTAATATTATTAATGATTATTTAGTTGACCAAAATTGTTACGAGTCTATTTGACCCGCTTAAAGACACGTTTTCCCGGTTACCTCGAAAAACGCGCTTTAAGGTTCGTTAGTGATTTAATCCGTTTTAAGGATCCGTTTTCTTCGGGATTTGTTCCCATATATTATTTAGGTCTTATTAAACCTTCAAAATCCATATAACTCTAACCGAGGTCTCGTACCTCCTATGGTTATTTAACGCTTATTTAGCGTTTTCGCTTTTAAAGCGTTTCTTTATTTCTTTTGGATTTATTTTTCCTTACTTACTAGTAATTGGGTACCATTAGGCCCTTAAATACATATGAGATTAATTTTAAATCCCTATATTTAAGTTCGGGTATTTCAGTTTGATTTCTTTGGCCCCATAATTGTTGTATCCACCATGACCTCTATATGATCCATGACCTTTTCCTTCCGTGGCTGGAACCACCTTGCCTTGTCTTTGATTCCTCATCTTGGTCATCGATGAGAGAAACTTGAGCTTGCACTACTTGCTTGATTGGCTTCTTAGACTTTCTCTCATTCAGACGTTGCTTGTGTACTTGCAACATTCCCATCACCTCGTCCATGGTTATGTTGGTTGTATTGTGAGCCTCTTCAATTCCTATCAAGACATTGTCAAACTGGGGGGTTAGTGACCGCAGGATCTTCTCTACCTTGGATTGTTTTGTCAGTGTCTCCCATTGATCTTCACCTGGTTTGCCAAAGCCAGGAGCCGATTGATGTATTTTGACACGTCTCTAAGGGCTCCATCTGCAACAACTCGTACTAACGTCTTAAGGTTTATAACCCCACTTTCTTGACTTCTCTGCACCTTTGAAAGTGGTTGTCAAGGTATCCCAAGCTTCCTTTGATGTAGTTGATGCATCTATCTTCTTGAACACTTCATCATTTACACCTAGATGAATCAAATAGAGTGCCTTTTTATTCTTCTTTGTATTCTTCTTGTGGGTACTTTTCTGAGGATCAGTTGCATATTGTCGCAAGCTCTGGAACACCATCATTCACCACTGTAAATAACTCACGATAATCAAATATCACCCGCATCTATATTGCCCTCAGAATATAATTTTTTCCTCTCACCGAAATCGGGATACTGGAACTAGAAGAATCATTCATTTTTTATGTGGCTACGAAAAGTACTCTTTTTTTTTTTCTCACAACAGTAGGAGATTGGTACAGGCAAGACTCAATTTTTGTTCATACTCAATAACTTGGAGGCAACTCACGTCTGGAAAAAAATGTTTATGTCATGATGACTTTTGCTTTTGTGAAGAATTCTGACGGTAGTTTTTGTGTAGAGAGTTAGGCTTGCTTTTGGAAGTGGGTGATGCTAGCTAGAAATGATGATGATTTTTTTTTTTGTATGGTCAGTGGGGAGTGAGTGAATTTTTTTTCTTGTATAATGTTCCGTCAAAGGAAGAGCTAGGATTGCAGGCTTCTTGCTACTAATGGTGAAGACGTGGCTGTTTTAAGACAGAATAATAAATTAAGCTCTCATATCACTAATTGAAATAAGGGACAATTATACAAACGAGAGAAGAGAATGAATATTGAATTAATTGCTACACTGAGTGACTATGAGACCGGTCTATTTATAGTCTGGTTTACAACATTAAAGTGTGATCAATTAACTAAATAAAAACCACTACCTTATAAAGCTGAACATAATAAGTAAACACGACGGTTATATGACTTATACTACAATAAATAAATAGGAAAATAAAACTTAGTAGAATAAGAAATGTGACAAAAATAGGAACAATCATTCTTGGCTACAAGTAGATTTGCCTACATTTAAAATTGTACAGTTTGTGTAGTGTAAAAATACATGTTTTGTAAACTTATTATACAGTTTAAGAAATTAATATGTACATCTAATATAATTCCAGCAATATCACAATTTAATGTATAACTTTACATATACATCCATACAGTTTTTAATTTTCATAGAATAAATGTACAACCATCTAAAGTTATATTTGTAACCAAGAATTTACCAAATAGGAAACCAAAATAAGGATTAATATATTATTTTAATAGTACAGGGAGAGAATAAATATGGTGATAGTGTGGTCAGGTTGCTTTACAACAGGTCGATTCAATCACCTTTGCATTGCTAGTGCGCAAAATACGTAACGGAAATCCTATAATATGTGTGGCCAGGTTGCTTTACAACAGGTCGATTGGGTTGCATTGATTGGTATGTTTTCGATTAATTAGACCGCCGGCCTACATAAGAAATTAGGATAGCTAATTTTTTTATTCGTTTAAAGATTCTTCTTTATTTTCAAGAAATAGAAAACAAGGATAAAGAAATAGGATTATTTTAGATCAGTCTAATATGATTTACTTTTTCTATGCTTTTATTAGGGACAGACGGTCATTATCCGACAATTGGTAACCTCTAATTAGTAACTTCTAACTAGTAGTCGAAAACTATTTATCATAGATCCGTATTAATTTCTTTTTCCAAAGAAAAGAATATTTTTCATTCCACCTAAAATTTGACTTAAGTGATTCAGGTTTTATATACCATCACGACTATCAAGTTGACTTGAAAATATATGCGTTCAAAAACAACGTAAACAGTGATCTGGTTAGTAATGAAGGTGCTGAATGAGATATTCTCAATATATATAAAAATGTAAAAGAAGTCGGTACTGATAGTGCATACATCGGATCTGCCTCGATAATTAGTGTCAAGGTCAACAACGTCTAAGGGAGCGTTCGACTGCTACGATTCAAACATAAAGCTACTTTTTTTAAAAAGTATGTGACATGTGTCAGATTTGTACTGGACAGGAACATAACTCAGCACACTTGTCAACTTTTAATAAGTTAACCATGGTCACATTATTTCAAACGCAAGTATGGCTGCGTTTCAAAGCCCCTGGCGAACGGCCCCTAAGTTGAGCTGTTGAACCATTCACGATTTTGTTGTTAAAAGAGTACCTATTTCATTATCTCGGGGTCACGGTTCATATGAAGTTCAGTAAATATTACTTTGTTATTATAAGATATGTAGATTTTTTTATATAACATCATTGCCTCTGATGACTTAGATAAAACAATACTTGTATTATTTAAAAATACAGTAGTAATTTTGATCCAAATTTGAGTTAAATAGCTTGTAATAGAAACTTGAAAGATGAATCCAACCTTATTTAGGTTTATCTACCATTTGGGCATGTAAAATGTAACGTGTAGAGTTCAAATGACTGGATATTTATAGATCATCTAACTTGTTTCACAAAGAATAGACAAAGTTTGTTCTCTTTTATCGTATGCAAGTTTAAAACTACCAAAAAGTTTTGCTTGCCAAAAATATACCTTTTTTGATATTTTATTTTGGCGCATTTTTCAATTTGAGGATAGATTCACCATTGCATTTGGTTCTGAGGTGCATGTGAATCATTTGGATGGATTTCATGCTTCTTTTGATATGCCCTTCTTCCATTATGACGCCTACACCATCTCCATCACTCACGTCACCGTGGGTTCAACTCCGGCTTCCGGGCCCATCGCTCTCAGATCTATGCTCCCTCCAACTTATGTGTCTAGATCTGGTGCAGATCTAGGAGTTGCATGTCACTTTTGGGCTTCCAGTCCAGCTCTTCCCGTCCAAAATCCCATCATATCAACACCGATTTGAAGGTTTTGGAGCCAAGTTCGAGCTTTTGGACCTTTTGCATGTCAGTTATTTCTTATGTTCTTATGCTGTTTTCGATTCTAGCAATAAATCTAGGTGTAATATTTTCGGATCAGTAATAGATATAGGAATGTTGTTGGCTTTTGGATCTACTCTACCTTTGGTTGGGATGGTTCATTGTTGTTGTTGATGAGCTGGTTGGATCTTCTTCTTCTTTTAGTTAGTTCAATTTATATCCACAATATCGCTTGTGGATGTACTGTTAGGTACAGACAGCTGGTTTTACCACTTTCATTTACTGGTTGATCTTGGGTTATAAAATAGTAAAAATACCTAACTATGTTCTAATCATATATTAATGCAAATTTGTCTTCGAAAAAAAGTGAGTAAGAGGCTGATTATTAGCTAGCTTCACTAGGGAATCTTGAGGCACAAAATTTAGCTTTATAAGCGTAGTGGTACCGGATAAAAAAAAATCAATCGATTTGCTATGAGTTGTTTCATAAAGGTTGTCTATTTTCATAATAATTCAAGCGTGAAAGTTGATATGTTTTTAGGGGAGCTCTCTTAATGAGGGTTTTGCGATGGTTATTCGTAGCCTATGAAAGATAATGCTAAAACTAGTTAGGTTGGTTTTCTTAAGGGGAATTAGGTTGACGGTACTTTTTACATGAGTGTTGTCTGTTATTTGGTGTCTATGGCATAAAGGCTTTATGTCTAGGTCCAACTGACGAGGCAAGCTGAGGTATGTGTGGTTTGATTTGAGCATATTATTATGTTTTCTTCATCTACCTTGTTGGGGCGAGGAGGTACTGAAGTGAGCAACTTAGTGTCGCTAATAAGATCGATATAGATGAAGGATGTACCTTTTCGATAATGGCATGAGGTGGTGAATATTGTGACAAGGTAGAGGGAGTTGGTTGAACTTGTATTCTTATGTTAAGCTATATGGTGGTTTTACTATGATTTCTCTCATGGTGAGTTAAGCTTCTTGAACACATTTCATAGTGCAATAGCTTTTATAAGCTTTGTATTGCCTTAGGGTTTGACAAAATGACAGACTTGAAGGGTGTTCGATGATTCCTCTTAACGTGTGCTTGAGTTAATTAAGGTGAAAATATGTGGGTATTGTTTCTTTGAATTGTTGGTGTCTGGCTAAAACGATTAGAAAAGATTTGTTAGGAATGGTGACATGATGGCCGAAGAGTGAAAGAGTTTGTTCATGTAGAGACTATGTTGTTGCATTTTGATACAAAGTTGATTTTGCAGCCAGGATGATCATAACTAATTGTCCAGATGAATTTGCCTTTAAATAAGTTCTTACAACAAGGGGTGAAGACGTACATGGAGGCAGATGCTTTGTTATACCAACTGGAAAACATAGGGAAGGATGAAGGGGTTATGGGTAGACCTGGCAATTCGGGTCACTCGGTTCGGGTTCAGTTCGGGTTTGGGTCAATTAGTAGATATTCACTTTTCGGTTCGGTTCGGTTCGGGTCAGATTATCTGGTTAAAATTAGATTCAGATGACTTCGATTTGGTTGATTTTGGGTTTCGGTGCTTTCGGTTCGAGTTAGCCTCTACGTTTTTTTTTTTCAGGTTATGGGTCAAATTTGGGTGACTTACCGTGTTATGCTTAATTGACAAAAATTTTAAAGTACAAATTTAAGCAACCTTTATAACTTGTATTGATTTTCATATTTGGACCCAAATTCCCTTAATATAATGTTACTCTTGATGAAGATTGCTATTGTGTCTTGGTTAGTTATACATAATCAAATTAGATGACAATATCTTTAATATTAATTTTTAACTATAGATTTATTAATTGTATCAACCAAGTATAAATTTAAAATTTGATGAATCATCGGTCAATATTCAGCAGTCGACGTCCAGTCTATCCCTCCCCCCCACTCCCGACGCTGTGCCTGTGCCTGTGCGTCCCGTCCTCTCGTGCCTGTCACACCCTGCGAGTCCTACGTCAGCACCCGTCATCTCGAGCGTCGCGCACACATACCAATCCATCACCATCTCGCGCCTGTGCCCATATGCCCCTGTCATCACCTTGCGCCTGTGACTTCATGTTGTGTGTGCGCCACCGATCACTGTCTCGCGTGCGTGCCTCGTGCTGGCGTCCTTTAGTAGCTTATTGCTCCCAGGCAGGGGTTATCCCTTTATCTTCTTATTTTTTTTTCATTTTTACCCTAATTAATTTAATTATTCATACAAATATATTTACGTGAGATGTAAGTTTTGTAATCTTTATTCTTTTGAACCAATTTCCTTGGACACGGCAAAAGATGACGAGAATTGTAAAAATGGAATGAAAACATTCCTTATTTTAGTCAAAGTTCATGGAAGTTATGCGTTCGCACATGCTAAAAATAAATAGAAGGATAATGAAAGTTTGTCTAGTTTCATGTGTGGTTTGAGTGAATTTGGTTTGGGTCAATTCGGGTTGGGTCGGTTCGGTTCGGTTCAATTCGTTTCGAGTGAATTCGGTTCAGGTGGATTCAAGTATATCAAATTTCAGTTTGATTCAGTTTTAGTTTGGTTCGGTTCGGATTTTCGGGTCACATCAGTTGGTTTAAATTCGGGTTCGGATCGGGTTGGATCGGTTCGGTTTTTCTGGTTCGGGTCACCTTTGTCAGATCTAGTTATGGGGGTGGGGGATCTTTGTTAGAGCAAGTTTGATATTTTTTCGTCAGCATAGCTCTAGCTTTGGTCTATTAAAGACTTGGAATCTTAATTGTAGTTGAAACATTATTATTTCTAAAAAAAGTCTACCAAGTACTAAAAGGTATTTGGAATTTCCAGTCTATGTAATTCAACCCATCATCCTACACAAATTTTTTTACGCCAATGAATTAGGATAAGAATTGACCAACAAAACCAATCAATTAGTGGAACGAAGTCAAACAAACTAAAGAATCAACCTAACACCCTTGTTTAAAGGAGACTTTAATCTTTGCTCAAACATGGACTTGATACTCTTGAAAATATTGTGGTTAGATTTATTATAACTTAGGAGAACATTTATTATTGGGAAAATTCACGATATACCCCTGTTTTCTTTCGTAATTCACAATATACCCCTGTGATTTTAGTAATTCAACTTTAAACATACTTAAATGTTGTCCAAAATTGATGAAACTTTACATGGACGATGCTAAAGTGTTATATTTTGGTCCAATATCAAATTTAAAGTTTTTTAAGCTCACATGTGACCTGTGGAACCCAATAAACTGTCACATATTCATTGGGTCTCACAGGTCACATGTGAGCTTAAAAAGCTTCAAATTTGATATTGGACCAAAATATAACACTTTAGCATCGTCCATGTAAAGTTTCATCAATTTTGGATAACATTTAAGCATGTTTAAAGTTGAATTGCTAAAATCATAGGGGTATATTGTGAATTACGAAAGAAAACAGGGGTATCTCGTGAATTTTCCCTTTATTATTCAATACGAATTAAATATATAGAGTGTGTTTCGCTAATGGATACTAGATAGTTAAAACTGTAAAGTTATTTGCAGTCACTTTTTTATTTAATGTAGTCATCCTTTACATGTAATGGAGACAGTCGAATCCAGGCTGGGGTTGGGATAGCCGCTAGGCGGCCAGATCTCCCTAGCCGCCCAGCGGTTGCAGCCCTTCTAGCCGGCCAACAGCTATAGGTGGTCTAGCCGTCTGGCAGCTATGCCACCTGTATCCTTAATTCGGCTACCCTAAAATGCATTTTTTTTATATTTTTAAGTGTTACAAAGTGAGTTTTAGGGTGTGTCTTTGATGTTTTAACTTTCCTATGGTGATTTTTAAATCTGTGTGGTGTAGGGTAAGTTTTTTAGAAGTCATTCTATACTTTTTAACGTCGTCACTGACTTGAAGTATTTAAGGTTTACCGCCACTATAACCCTAAAATCGAGTTCAACATTTTTTTAGCTTTCCTATGATGGTTTTTAAGAAGTGGTGTAGGGTAATCTTTAAAAAAAAAATCGGGCCGCCTGGCGGGCTCTTTAGCCGTTGGACTGGACGGCCACAGTGCCTCAAACCGTCTGTCAGCTATGGGGCCTTTGGACTCTGCCACCTACCTGTGAGTGCAAATAAAAATTCTCTAGTTAAAAGTGGTACCAAACCCATAACGACATGGTTCGAAGTAGAATGTACTTTAACTAACTCGACTGTGTTTTGCAGTCAGCTTTCTGGTTTCCATAGTCGTTTTAATAAAAATATAGTCAAAATTTTAAAATTTGTAATCATCAACATACAATCAGTATTATAGAGTTTACAGTCATAAAAAATTGGATATATATGTACCCCTGGGCACTATCTCTCTTCAAACTCTCATTTCCCATTTTGTGTAAAAAAAATCTCATTCCAAAACCTCTTAAAAGCTCTTTTTCGGTTAAGTTCCATATTCAGCATTTAAGGTAATTTTTTTTACTCCCACTTTATTGTTTTATGTTGTATGATTAGGAATAATTTTAGTACTAATTTAGATCAAATGTAACTCTAATCGAGCTTAGAAATAAAAAATGGAACATGACACATAGTATATTCGTCCGTAATGAACCAATAAAAAAGGGACAGACCACTGTACCGTCCATAATAGACCAATAAAAAATGGACAAACCCTCGCATCGTCCGTTTTTTATCATCCGTTACGACCTGTATAAAACCTGTCCGGTTTTTATTGGTACACGGTTGAGGTCGTTCGTTTTACGGACCCTTCACTAACATCCATTTTATGGACATTTCAAGTCCGTCCCGTCTTCAAATCCGTCTATTGTGGATGTTTATGGTCCGTTTCAGACTTGTTTGCATAGGGTCCGCATGAAATTGTCTGCATGGAAGTGTCCGCATGGAATCGAGTGCATGAATTCGGATTGTGATTTGAGCATCGTAAATTTTCATATTGATTAGTACAGTACACACTAGTCAGGCCCAATCTATTATTAATTGGTAGTGGCCCGATTGTTATCCAGTCCATTTTTACAGTATAAAACAATACCAGCTGTGTAAAGTCTAGTACGTCTGTAAGGGTATATAAATACCACCTTTATGAATGAAATACATTGCGGCCGTTTATATCATTAGTCTGCCCTACTTACTATGGTATCATTAGTCTGCACTACATCTAAAGAGTTATGGGATAGAATTCATCATATATACGCTGCTCAAAGTGCAGCACAACTTGGTCAGTATCACCTTCAACTCGCAAGTTTGAATAAGAAAGGAGATGAAAGCATTTCTGAGTACTTCAATCGTTCCAGGAGTCTGGTTCACTCCGGGGCTAGTGAAGGCCGTCAAGTTACTGATGGGGAGTTTCAGACCTATTTGCTTAAGGGTCTACCAGTGGAGTATAACCCAGTTTCTACTATAATTTACTCCACCAAGTCTCAGATGACACCATTTGAGATCCTTAGCTCTCTGTTGCAATTTGAAGCTACTTTAGCTCAGCAATCTCAACAACTTCTGGGCAATGTTACAGCGAATTCCACTACCATTAGTGGTTCTTCTCAAGCTAACAGAGGTAGAAACTCTAGAGGAGGATATATATCAAGGACACGGTAATCGAGGAAGAGGCTGTGGATCTTACTCTAATTCTAGAGGAGGTTCTAATTCTCAAGGCAGAGGTTCCCCAGATAACAGACAGACTACCTATTTTTCTGGTCAACCAGATAACCGAGTTGCTTGTCAAATCTGTGGCAGGAAGAATCATCAAGCTGTGTCCTATTATTACCGCTATGATTATTCTCCTCAGGCTCCTGCTCCAGGAAATTTCACAGCTAACTCTACTGTCTACAATTCCTCCTCTAATGCCTCTGAATGGCTGCCTGATTATGCAGCTTCTCACCATTTCACTCGTGATTTTTCAAGGTTGAATATCTCAGGATCAGATTATGGTGGAACAGAAACTATCCATCTCGGTGATTGCTCAGCTGTTCCTATTTCACATCAGGGTATGGGTACCCTCTTCTCTCCAACAAGAACTTTTAACCTCAATCATATCATTCACAGTCCTCACCTAACTAAGAATCTTTTATTTGTTAATCGATTCTGTATAGACAATAATACCTACTTTGAGTTTCATCCCCATCACTTTATTTTGAAGGATTGTCTTACTCACAAGGAGCTCCTTCGAGGACCAGCTAAGCAAGGTGTCTATGTCTTTCCCTCCACTCAAGAGACTACATCACCTCAGCTAAACCTGACAATCAAAGCTACTTCTACCATCTGGCACTGGCGACTTGGACACCCCTCAGTTTCTACTACAAAGCACATAATATCCACCTTCAAACTTCCTCTTGTGAATTCTCCCTTACAATTTTGTTTTGCTTGCTGTTTAGGGAAAGTTCATGCTCTTCCTCATCCTCTCTCATCTACTAAGTC
>CM041778.1:401120021-401144391 GCA_023374045.1 Limonium bicolor | reverse complement strand
TCCAATATGAGTAATAAGTTCTATACCATTGATGTTAAGGAGTGGCTTTTTGATAATATATCAAGTTCTGGGAAATTTCTCATGCGTGGGAGAAGAAATGTTGTCTTTTCAATAGTATGTTTTCATTTATGGTGTTGGAGAAACTAGAAAGTGTTTGCTAACGAACATCGTATGTTTCTTCCATTTAAACAGATTATTTCAGCATGTTCTGAACACCATAAGGCTTGGAAGTTTAATAAGATTGCGTGTCCAACCGCTCAGTCTATCAAAGAGGCTCATAGGGATACCGGGCAGTCTGGGTGGAGTCCTCCACCAGAAGGTCATATTAAGATGAATATTGACGGTGCTTTTAATTTATCTGCAGGGAATGCCGCGGCTGGAGGTTTATGCAGAGATGTGAAGGGTAATTGGATCACCGGATTTATTGCAACCTTTGGGAAGCGGAGTGTTTTACATGCAGAGGCAATGGCACTATTATTCGCTATAAGGTTGATCATTGAGATTGGGTTGAATAATGTTATTATATGCTCAGATTCGTCCCTGCTGGTGGACTTCTTCCATAGCTGCCCAGAACACTGCTCTATTCGGCCTATTATCAGAGAATGCAAAAATCTTATTCAACCTGAGTGGGGTATTCAGCTAGTTTTTACTCCTAGAACTTGTAATGTAGCTGCAGACTCATTAGCAAAGTTAGGATTGTGTAAGGAGGCTGGTATGTATCGTCTAGACCATCCTCCGCCATGTATTAATCCTCTCCTACTGGAGGATTGCAAACAGTTCTGATTATATACAAGTGAGGTCATCCCTCCGTCTTTCCGACCAAAAAAAAAAGAAAGATTTTAGGAGTATCTTGTGACATTCAAAAAAGGGATATATTGTCAATTTTCAAAAAAAAAAAAACACAAAACAGATTTGAAATAAAACATTACCATTGCCACCGGCCCATCCCTATGAAGTATTAACAGAACTGGATCAACGCCAGCAGATCAAACACGAGATCCATTATTCCAAGCCCAACATCAGAAGTTGTTATTAACAGGCCCGACCCCAACTCAATAACGATCATGACCATTAGTTAATCGTCTTCATCCATCACCCCTTTTTTTTATCCCATAATTTTGATCAGAAAAATGGTAATACATCTCGAAGCAGCAAATCAGACCTGCATGATTATGATATGATTAATACGGGAACTAACTCGTCTTCTGCGTAGAACACAAGAATATGCAATCTGAAAAAAAGTGTAACTTTTATATATACGTACTAATCCAATATGAGAACCAAGGGGTGAGCAACATAGTGGAACACAAAAATGAATGACGGTAATTTTTTTTAAAAAAGAGTACTTTATATATGTATGCATATATGAGCATTTTAGATAAGAAAGTAAAAAGGGTTAGTAGTGTTGATCAGATATCCCTATTCCAACTGACTAAAAGTCTTGTATTTGAAAACACGTTACGTGCTTGTTGGATGCGTATGGCTACTTGCAGTCAGCAAGGAATATCATTAGTGACATGAAACTGTACAAAAATGACTGCCTATTAAATAATTAACATTGTTTTTAAAAATATTTAACTTTTATTATTTGATTAGTATAGAGACTAAATTGAATGGATTATTTTATTAGCGCTACATTTTAGCGGCCCCTGCCTGCAGAGCGGATCCAAAAGGGGTGGGGGCACCGACCCCGAGACTTTTTAAAATTTGTCAAATTTTTATAAATTTTTGAAAAAGTACAAAATGACATAATATTTTAAAGAGTGACAGTGTCAAAAAAAAATTTACCCCCGAGACAAAGCTTCTGGATCCGCCACTGTCTGCCTGCCTTTATATATATTAGTTCATGTTCGTTGCAATAAAGGAAAAAAGAATTGGTTCTTCTTGTGATATCAACTACTCGACTAAAAACTACTACAAGAGAATGAATGGGGCTACTACGCACTGTGTACCTCATAATTTTGTTTTGGATTTGAGGGGGAAGTGAAATGACAGTTGGTGGGCTGAAAAGGGAGAAGAGAAGTATTGGGCCTAAAGATTTGTCCCTTGTTCAAAAGTTTCTGGGCTTGTTGATGGAAGGGGAAAGGAGAAAATAAAAAGCTGGCGGTTCAGTCAAAACGAGTAAAGAACGATGTGAGAACCCACCGACGGTAATAAGTAGAAGTCATTACGTACTAGTATAAAGTAGTAAAGCCCAATTAGTAGTTTCAGGCTTTCAGCAAGTGAGTAGTAATAAGAGTGTACTGTAGGGAGAGAGTGCAGTCACGTCACGTGAAGTGGAGGTGAGAGAATACGTGATCTTTCCGAAACACGTGCCACCACGTTCGTGGGTTGGACAAGGGAACCCCGATGCACGTGCGCAAGCAAGGGGGAAGAAGTCGGTCATTTTTTGTTTTTCTTTCTTTCTATCTAATAGGAATACTATTATACAGTAATAATTCCTCAAATATATATATAGACTGATACTACTATGGTTGTACTCCCTCCGTCCTAAATTGATCGTCCTGTTTGTTTATGAGATGTTTTTCCACTTCAATATTAAGCATATAATAAATAATTTTATAAAACTAAATTTTATAACATATAGTTTATCATGTAAGGATTTATATGCAAAACTTAAATTTTCAAAATTAATTTATCTTATATGTTAAAAATTGAAGTCAAACGACATGTCCAAATAGTAAACAAGACGGCCAATTCAGGATAGAGGGGTATAAGATAGGGTAAGTGGGAATTTAAAAAATGCCACTACAACGGGGGAGGTGAGGTGTGTGATCACTAATTATTTGTTATTGACCACCGCTTGGGTTGGTGCTGGGTTTGAACTTTGAAAGAAGAAGCTCCTCCTCTCTATGTTTCGGTTGGCTTTGGCTTGTTTGACAAAACTTAACATGTACCGCATAAAAAAAAAAACACAGCAGGAAGCAAAGGCTACTGTCTCACTCTAAAGGGAAGTCACATGATAGCTGACACACTCACCTCTTCCTTTATCACGTGCTTGGTCCCACCATTGTAAGTGTGTCTTTGTTTTTGGTCATGAAATTAAAATGAAAATCCTAAAAAAAACTCCGAATAAGGAATCCTTTACCTTAAGAAAGTGAGTCCCGAAGAAAGAATACAATTATTTAATTGATTGTTTTTATGAATGGAGAAGATAAAAAAGTGTGTGTGTGTGAGAGAGAGAGAGAAGACTCTTTGGTTTGGTTAGGGGATTTTAATGACGGAGGTGAGGCGTGTCTGTGTGGTGTGGGTGACCGAGTGAGAGGCTCCCCACTTACTACTACTACCGTCTACCGTGTTACTAACGTGCATGCCTTCTTGTTATTAGTATTCATGTGTAGGTAAGAAAAAGAAGAACAAAATATCAGAGGAAGTTTTGCGAATAGATAAGGTTATCCCTTCTCTCTTGTTTTTATATCTTGTTATCATCAATTGGACGGTGGACTAATGTAATTTTACCGCAACCGCAAAGATAAGTGAATTAATATCATCTCGCATCATATGCACCTCCCGTATCCCAATTATTAACATTGGCACCCGCCCAGTAGCAAAGC
The DNA here is from genome assembly GCA_023374045.1 of Limonium bicolor. Taxonomy (NCBI): domain Eukaryota; kingdom Viridiplantae; phylum Streptophyta; class Magnoliopsida; order Caryophyllales; family Plumbaginaceae; genus Limonium; species Limonium bicolor. Next base: position 401,140,837 of record CM041778.1, on the reverse strand, counting down.
AGCCACAAAAAGTTTATAATCTACCAGTTCAGGTTTTTTGAAACCAGTTATCGGGTTTTAACTAACGGTTTATATATGTATTCTTTTAAAAAGGTAGTTTCTTTGTGAAAAAAATACGGCTAGTTTCAGAACACAATTCTAGAATTGAATGTTAAGAGTTCGGACCTTAAAAGGAAACGTAAAAATATAACGGTTGTTACTGCATCTGTTGATGAAATTTTTGGGGGTCAAAGTCATATGCCACTTATATATGCAGAGAAGAAAATAACGATGCAAATTAAACCGACCTGCTTCTGGTACATACATTAGTCAATTTTTGAAACAGTTGCTTTCATACGCCCGCTGGAGACCTGATTCAGAGTGGAAATTGGACTCTGATTAGTTTTAACTAGTAGTATGATACTAGTATGCATGAGCATGAGCCGCAGCCCGCAGGCCAAGCGTCAATTCATAGTATGATACTAGTACATAGAAGGTCATTGACATTTGACCTGAATATTAATACCGGACAATCACTTTTTCCCCAATTGTGTGAAACTAAAACTGTTTGATTGAAATATTCAAAACATCACTTCAAATCCTTGTACGACTTTTTATTTTAAAATTGTTAATGCCGTTGCCCAAAAAACCCAAATCAAAAGAATTCTTCACTCCCCGTAAAAAAGGAAATAAAAGTACAGCGAGCGAGCCATGAAAAGAGTTAAAAAATCGTCGAATGAAGAGAGAGCTCTGATCCCTATAACATTTATCTGCTTGCTGGCTAGCCGGCTGGAATTAACACCAATGGGTCACGCACACAGTAAACGGATAAAAAGGGACGAGGGCGCGGTAGGAATCCGACATGGCAGAAAAAGTTAAACAGTGGTAAAGAAGGTTAAGTAAGACACGTGTCAAGATTAATACAACCGGGTCAGTATAGCTGAGCTGTGAGTATCGTGCAGTAACATGGGGAGCAAGCAACCAAGTGCAAAGTTCTTCACAAAAATAATTACGATTAATAAACATAAAACTAAGTGTTAGAGATTAAATAATAATTAAAAAACAGTAGTACAAGATATTAATACCTAAACTAAACAACTCCTGCAATGTCAGTCAATTGTTTAATTATCGGGGGTGATAAATTAAAGTAATATACTACGTTTTTAATAAATGACATTTAAAATAATCTAGAGGAATCACAAGAACCGAGGTCATAATATGATATTTAACGATCGATAACAAAACACTGCTATTATGACATTAAAAAGAGAAAAATAATAATAATACAAGATTAAAAGATTAGAAGGGGCCGGGGTCAGAGGAATCCGGCTGTGAAACTTGGACACTAATGAAAGCAACAGCAAATTAAATTAAAAAAAAAAAGGAAACCCGAATGATAGTTCCCTTCTCCTCCATCACAAAACACAAAGGGACGAGTCGAGCCAACATAAACCTGCTGCAAAGAGATCGATTCTCTTCAAACATAAGCAGCAGGAGGAGGAGGTGCATGATGCTGGTCTGTTAAATTTATGTATTTCATTTAACAAATAGTACTTGCTAGTACTACAGTAATGTGTGGTGGTCAGCTCTTAATCATCTACATTCATTATCTCCCCTAATCCCAATGAATATAATAGTACTTACTTCTACTCCTGCCAGTGCCACAAATAGTGTTACGTTTTTACCCTCACAAATCAACTAGTTTGATTGACATTGAGATAGTAGTACAGTTACTCGTTTTGTTTTACTACTGTTTTTTTCACTCGCTTTTTTCTTCTCACAGTGTCTGGATGTGCGTGGGTGGAAGGATGGGGGGCGGCTGGCTGGCTGACTGGAGTGATGAATGAAGATAGGAGACATAAGTTTCAGAAAATTATGAATATGCAGTGGGCCGACCCCGCGGCCATCGCCCGCTGCGCTGCTGTAGTGTAACATAAATATCGGCCATGCCATACCATACCATACCCAAAAATACTATGTAATATACATATATGGTTCATAGTTTTACATTATTGACCATGCCATGAAGAAATACAATTTGTTGTCGGCGGTCAGACACCGTGACAAATATAGAAGTAAGGGATGTGGTGTACTCTTGCTCTATCATTTCCGATAACATTTGTTTCCTTCTTGTTCTCATCATAAGCTTAATGCTCGTACGAAGAAGATAGTCAGTGGTCCTTTATACTAATTTGTACTCCCTCCTGAATTGATCGTCTTGTTTATTATTTGGACATGTCGTTTGACTTTAATTTTTAACATATAAGATAAATTAATTTTGAAAATTTAAGTTTTGCATATGAATCCTTACATGATAAACTATATGTTATAAAATTTAGTTTTATAAAATTATTTTATCTTATATGCTTAATATTAAAATAGAAAAACGTGCCATAAAACAAACAAGACGGTCAATAAGTTAGAACGGAGGGAGTAAATGCGAGGGAAATTAACATACCGTGAGAATTCACATCAACTGCCACTCGCGGTTCATTATTCACAAAAAGAGATAGGTTTCGGTTCAGGGGATGCAATCATTTCCTGTTTTGGCATTCTTGTTTCAAAGCAAGGTTGATTTGACAGAATCAAAGTTAGATACGAATTGATCGTCATGTTTACTTTATCATACGTTTTTCCATTTCAATATTAAGCATATAAGATAAAATAATTTTATAAAACAAAATTTTATAACATATAATTTATCATGTAAGGATTCATATACAAAACTTAAATGTTCAAAATTAATTTATCTTATATGTTAAAAATTGAAGTCAAACGATATATCCAAATAGTAAACAAGACGATCAATTCAGGATGGATGGAGTATATGATCTGATAATATAGGAACTTTGTAGGATAATTGACTTATACTTATATACCGAAGAAATGGTGATGTAATCTCTCCTTTACTGGTATATAGACACCTACTTCTACGACAATTAATAGACCATTTTACTGAGACAGAAAAAAAATCAAAAAACATGTTAGTACTTATTTTTTCCCTCAAAAATTGAAAAGACATCCCACAGAATTTTTACCATGCCATCTTATAAATAGACAAAATTAAGATTAAAGTGGTTGAATTAGTTACGAGCTTGAATAGTCGACTGCTGCAGTAAAAAGGCATCACGTTGTAAGTAACCCAGGAATTTCTCACTTTGATGCTTTTTCTTTCCTATATTCCCGCATCTTTCGAAAGCGGGGGGGAGAAGGGAATATTCATTCATGGTTAAGCGTTAGTTTTGCAAAAGGCAGTCATGGTGTTGGTGATGGTGGTGTGGTGTTACACCCGTTGGCAATACTATCCCACCACACCACATGATAACATCATATTTATAAAAGAAACATAACCATACCAAACCAAACTCAACCCAACCCTATTCATATGTATGTATATATATTTTTACCAACACATGGAAAAAAAGAAATTAGAAGTAAGGGTAGGAGTGTCATTTGACGGCAGCTAGACGAAACGAGTGAAGTAGAGAGAGAAGAATATTACCTGCAAAATGCAAGCTGTGAGTGTGAGGAAGAGAAGAACCCTCCTAAATTAGAACTTGATTATGTTTAATCCTCTGCAGCCAGGTAAAGATGCTCTGATCATATTCATTAGATTACTACTATTATAAACATATACATATACAGTAGTAGTATTATTCGGTTTTTGAAATTTCCTTTCATAGTTATCATATATATATATTTCCCTTATTCTTCTTTTTCACATTTTTATATTTTCCCCAACCCACAGCTCACCCCTTTTAACCCCCCGTACTCTCCCCCTCATTATGCTCCTCCTCTCTATCATCCTCTACCTTCTTCCTACTCTCACACACCCCAAACTCAAACTCGATCGACTTCTTCCTCTCTCAACTACTTCTACACTCTCTTGTCTCATTTTCCCTTACTCTCTATCCATTCTCACTCATTATCCAATCCTAATCACAAATACCAGAACTACGTACGTACAACTCTTAAATGGAAGTGACAGACTTCATCGTCGAAGACCTACTAGACCTTCCCAATGGTGATGACATAATGAATGATACCTTCTTAGATAACTCCTGTGGTCTTGCCGGAAACTCTACCGATTCCTCCACTGTTACCGCTGTTGACAGCTGCAACTCCTCTGTCTCTGGTGCTGACCACAATTTATCCCCAACTGACTTCCTATGCCGCAGCTTCGCCGACGCTAAATTCTCCAACGAGCTTTGCTTTCCGGTAATCTTCACGACTTTTATTTTTTTTAATTAATCCCCTTCTCATCTCTCGTATTCGAATGGCAGTTCTAACAAACAGATTACAATCAGTTGTTTCTAAAATTGGCAAGTATGTATGTACCAGAACAAGTCTTATGCATCTTCTCTCTCTCTCTCCACTCTATGATATGTTCAAACAGTACTTATTCTTCTCTTAATTTTACGCCAGTCTTTGCCTATACTATCTCAAGTGGCCTCTCAAATTAATCACCGCCGTGATATTAAATGTCATTCTGTTTTTTCTTTTTTCTTTTAGTAGTACTATACCTAATTTTACATTGGAATTTGAATGCGCATTATTACATTGCACGTTCTACAATCTAAAAACAGTTAAAAAAAATAAAATCAGAAAAAATATATTGCAAAAAAGGAATGGAATTTACTATTTTTACAGCAATCACAATACTAGTACTGTTTATTTATTTATTTCAGTTTAAAGAATTTAGTTTTTCTTCAGTTAAGAACGTTTAATCAATTCAATTATTTACTGATCATCGCGCGGCTTCCTCTTTTCAATCTTCAACAGTATGATGACACGGCAGAACTAGAATGGTTATCAAAATTCGTGGAGGAATCCTTCTCAAATGAAGACCTCAACCACACCCACCACAACAACAGGGCACCGCATTCCACCTCACAACAACCACCGCCTCAAACCCACAACCCGGTCTATCCGCCCCACCACAATTCCGTCCCAACAACACCCACCACCACTACCCACCACCACCACACCTCCTCCATCCTGACGTCACTTCAGTCCCAGGAAAAGCCCGTAGTAAAATCTCACGAGTCGCACCATCCGACTGGTCAACCCGTCTCCTCATGGTTTCATCTCCACCCCTAACCACCGCAACTTCCAATTCATCTTCCGAAACCACCACCAAACCAACGATGGCGGCGATACTCCCAACCCTATACCACACCACAAACGACACGGGAAAAAACGTGAGACTGGCCAAGGTGTGTCCGCCACCAACTGTAACGGGAATGGCGCCAATGGTGTTGAACCACTTAGACGATGCCTACACTGTGCGGCTGAGAAGACACCACAATGGAGGACTGGACCCATGGGACCAAAGACACTGTGTAATGCTTGTGGAGTGAGGTACAAGTCTGGGAGGTTGGTACCGGAGTATAGACCGGCAGCGAGTCCAACGTTTGTGCCGACAAAACACTCGAACTCACACCGTAAGGTATTGGAGCTAAGGAGACAGAGGGATCATCATGTGCAGAGATCGTATGCGGGGCACCAGCATATGGTGCAAACGGCGCAGCAGCAATTCATGGGGCAGAATGGTGGGGTTTATGGATTGACTGGGAGTGTTGCGGGTGGAGGTGGGATGGTGGCGAGTGATCAGTATCTGATTCATCACCATATGGGACCGGGAGCTGATCATTATAGGCAGATGATTTAGACCAGACATGTCGATTGGTTAATTACTTCTTACGCCGGTCAATTCGCTACAGTACAAGGAGCCAGCCATAGGTAGTACTTATGAGGAGATGATCAGAGTCCGGTGGTGGGAAATTTTTTCAAATTAATAAGAAAAAGCAAAAGAGAAGAAAGATTACACAATTTGTTAAGAAGGATGAAGCAGCCAGACACGTGAGAGTTTTATAGTGGTAAAACTTGAGGAGGAGGATAGAATTAGAAGATGAGAAGGAAATCTGCAGAGAAGGATGATGATTGAAGTGGGGAGTGATGAATATGATCAGGTTAATTAATTAACGGGTAGAGCTGAGTCTAGCTTATCGTTACACCCATGAGATGACAAGACAACCCCCCATCCATAGTTGATCAATTGTGCTATATCTTTGTTCCCTGTTTTGTTTTTGTTTCTTTCCATTATTTGATGGCCCGCCGCGCGTTTATGTTTGATCTTGCTCTTCCTCTTCTTTCTTCTGTTTAGTTGATCAGTACTGGCCTAATTTGGCCGACCAAACAATTTTTAGTTTTGTTGTTGTAATTGAACTATTCTAATCCAAAGATTTTATCATATCATTAATTATCTCATCTTCGATATGCATCTTTTAAATTATGATGCTTTATCTTTTCTTTTTATTTTTCGTCAGGTCAGTCATTACTTTTCTCTTAACTAGCTTCTTTTTCCTTTGTTCCCGGTGGTTTGCTGAAAACGGAAGCTAAGTTAGCTAGGTTTATATATATATATATGTATATTGAAAAGAATATCGCGAGTATGATAGGATTGGATTGGAAGCAACCATAACGGCTAAAGAAAAGAAGTGCAAGGAGACCGAGGTTAATGTAAAACAAGAGCAATAGAAGTGCAACAATGCCTGTCGGCTTAATGTAAATAAAAAGACGAATATGTAATAATTAGAGTCAGTGAAGAAACACACAATGAAGTGAAGTGAAGTGAAGTGGTGGGGAAGATGATGATGATGCGGAGTTGGAGGTGGAGAATGCTGCATATACTATGGAACCACTCAAAAGTGAAGTATCGGGATGATCAATCGTCATCATGGTTTTCAGCATTCTCAATGACAAGAATAATAATAATAATAATATTACCCGCCGTGAAAGTAACGCCAGACATTTGTAAAATCAGATGCTTCCATTCACCAATGGATGGAATTACTACTACCACTATTGTATTGAATGAATGCTGTAATGTAATGTATTGACAGCTGAGCTCGGTGGTCACATTAAATTGTAGACGCTAGCTAGCTAGCCAAGCTGCATATCATATTGCGGTTGTCGGTGAAGGGGTTGGTCTGTGTTCAAACATTAAACGTCCGACGGGAATCATGGTGTAGCAGCAGCAGCAGTATTCATTCAGTAGTAGTGTACGTACGTAGTAGTAGTTCCTAAAGGTCAACAGTTGACCGTATGATACGATTTTATTTTATACTAATAGATTAAATTAGAAGCTCTTAATTAATTAAGTAATGAGTAATAATTAATTCAACTGGGATGGGAGCTGTGCTCGACTCACTTCTGACTCATAATAATTAATGAAGAGGAGCTAGCTTCCTAGTAAGTATGAACTGCTCGTATTTATCAAACTATGCGTTTTGTCACGTTGACCTTTTTATTTTGATTTTCTCTCAATATTAGCCTCGATCTGTTCAAAACACACACGCACCCACTTTCTCCGGGATCGTCATGTGTAATGGCAACTACCAAGTAGTAGTATATATTATGCACGATCATATATTATACAATAATATAGACTGTAATATAGTTTAAGGTTCCTACGCGTATTTGCATAGTTATAGATAGTATAACACATTTGGGGGTTTCCATTTCACTATGCATACTGACCGGTTCTGCTCCGCTCAATGTAATCTTATTCTCATTAGAAATTAAATCTAAACTTGAGCTACCATCCTTCATTTTTTGAATAAGTAAGGTTGCACTACAAAGCCTTTATTTGACCAATTACAGACGAAAAGTTTAATTAAGAGCTTACCTATAATCTTAAGGATGATAAACAAGTATCCAGTTAAAAATCTATCAGACAAAAACATGGTGAAAATTTTATCTTGCCAAATTGACTGTGAAATAACCATGATTAAGGAGGACATGGGTTTTACTACATTATAAAAATTTCAACAATAAAGACAAGACAAGAACCACCATCTCTCCCAGATGAATGCGTGATAGTTGCATTATTATTAATTAAACTCTACTGAAGAAAAGAATGAACAAAACCCGGCAATTTGCTTTTGCTCTTTGCGGTGAAGAATTAATTATAATTAACCAAAGATCAATACACGAATATCTCAACGGAGGAGGAAATGCGAGAGATTTTCCACTCATCGGTTTTGGCAAATACTGCTTCTATTTTTATAACGAAAAAAACTAGAGTATAAAACTGACCAAGGAGGAGGATAAGGATATAGTAATAGTTTTGTAAAGTCTTTGGGATTATCAAGGAGCTCCCATAGAATTTGCAACGCAGTAGCCAATAGAAGCGAGTCGTACATTTCTTTGGAGTTTGGGGTTTTTGATAATATTAATACGTAAAATTACTACTAGTAATCACATGTGGGTGGGTGTGTGGTGGGGACTGAAAGATATTCTGATTCCCATGGATTTCAGTGTCGACAACTGCAGAGATACTAATAATTTAAATTTTATAACTCCGTAAACACAAAATTATTAAACAATGTACACTCTCTAGCTTAATAATCCGGGCGGGAGGGAGGGAAATTCCCAATCCAATTCATCGTGATATGTACGTATACGTTTGGGAGATTTAACAATGTAGACCGCCAATGACAGTAGATAGGTTTTTTAAAATAAATAAATGTAAGTATTAACCAGCAAGCTTTAAAGTTGACCTGATATTTTGTCCTTATCCCCACACCACTTTAGCGTAGTCATGTGAGTGAAACTGAAGAACCATAAGTGTAAAAGTTAAATAAAATTATTCAACTGAGAGTAACTTTAGCGATGCCTACAGGATTTACCTCACCCCACGTACTCAAAACAATTCTAAAACAAATGGTTAGATAACTGTTACAAACTGTAAAGATAATGAGTTAGATAATTAGTTATCAGTCAGTTAGTCTTGTTACTACTGTCTTCGGACAGTACTCTCCCACTCTGTATTCTGTAATGAGGAAAAAGCTAATACAACAGTACGCATTATTCATTGTTCTCTGCTCTTCGATTCTCTCTTCAAGAACCCTGAACTTCTTCATGGTATCAGAGCTAAAGCTCCAATCTATCTGCGCTTATTCAAAATGGACCTCTCAGACTGCAAGTTAACATCGGCGAATCTACATCTGGTCGTCGGAATCTCCACAATAAAACTTCAAGGGGAGAAAAACTTCCTCAGTTGGAGCACACAGATGATGAATCTTTTCGAATCTGTCGGTGTTGCTGTTTTTGTGGTTTTTTGTTGCTGGTATGATCGAAGCTGGATCAAAACCGAACCAGAAGATTACGAAGGATGAACAGGAGGTTGAGAATCCAGAGTTCAAGAAGTGGAAGGAGATCGATGCCTTAGTTCGATCTTGGATTCTTGCTACTCTGTCAGAGGATTGTATTGCGTTAACCATCGGTTGCACCACTGCGAACAAGATATGGGAGGAATTGAAGGGAGAATTCCTTCAATCAACCAAAGATAGGGAGTTTCAACTCAAGAACAGGCTGCGATCCTTGAAATTAGGGGATGCTCAACCTGTCAAAGAATATGTTAAGGAATTTAAATCCGTTTGTGATAACCTCACTGCTATTGGACATCCAGTCTCTGATGAGGATAAGGTGGTCATGTTAGCTCAAGGATGTGGATCGAGGTACAAGATTATCAGATCGGTGATGCTAAGTAAAGCACCATATCCAAGCTTGAAGGTTCGTTACTGCTTTAGAGGATTACGATGCAAGAGAGGGAGACAACGGTGCCGATACTGGTGAAAATCAGGGAAATATCCTCTCAAACGCTGCTTTCAATGTTCATACTGAGCCAAGCTATGGCAGAGGTGGAGGTGGCCGCTTTGGCGGTCGTGGTCGAGGACGACAAAATCGAGGCCGCTCCCAGAATTATCAGAATAACTACTCTCGAAACCAGTCTGGAACGAATCCCTGTCAAATCTGTGGAAGAACTAATCACACTGCGATTAGTTTTTCTACCGCTGGGATCATTCGTATCAGTCCTATGATCCTAAACCTAATGCGACAGCTGAACCGTCTTCTCAACAAGGAAATGCACCACAAGCCCTAACTGTTACATCCTATGGTGCAGCAGATGAGGCGTATTATGTTGATTCTGGTGCGACTGCGCACATGGTTACTTCTCCAGGTAAACTTAAATCTGTGATTCCTTATACTGATAATGAATCAGTATTTGTGGGAAATGGTAATGAGATGTTAATTAGGTTTATTGGTAAGTCTCATATCCAAGGTGCGCAAACAGATCTGAAACTAGACAATGTTTTAGTTGTACCTGAACTCCAACGGAATCTAATTTCAGTTAGCAAGTTGACAAGGGATAATTTTTGCTCTGTTGAGTTTATTGACACTGGATTTGTTATTAAGGATCGGCTGACAGGGCAGATTCTTGCAAGGGGCAGTATAGATGGAGATCTGTATGCATTGAATAAATCAGTTATACAAGCTTTGCAGGCTGTTACAACTGGTAAGGTCTCAGATGACGTCTGGCATAAAAGATTGGGTCATCCCAATTCGAAGGTTTTGAAGTTGCTTAGTTCACAACATAAAATTGATGTTTCTATATGGAAGAAGGAGTCAACTCTGTGTAGTAGTTGCCAACTTAGCAAGAGTTGTAAACTACCATTTAATAAGGTAGAAAGTCGAGCTGCTGCTGTCTTGGAAAAAATTCATTGTGATTTGTGGGGACCTGCTCCAGTTTCCTCTAGTCAAAACATGAGATATTATATTGTTTTTGTAGATGATTACTCTAGATTCACCTGGTTTTATGCTGTCAAGAAGAAGAGTCAGTTTTATGATGTATTTGTTCAATTTCAAAAAATGGTTGAATTACATCTTGAGAAAAAAATAAAGTTCTTCCGTTGTGATGGAGGAGGTGAATTCACAAGTCAGAGGTTTACTAATCACTTGCATCAGTGTGGTATAATACAACAGATTTCATGTCCGCACACACCTGAACAGAACGGTGTTGCAGAACGCAAACATAGGCACATTGTTGAGATGGGTCTTGCGCTTCTTCTTAGTGCAGGTTTGCCCCTCTTTCTATGGACTGAGGCATTTATGACAGCAGTGTTTCTTATTAACCGGCTACCAGCAGCACCGCTTCAGTTTCAGGTTCCTTTTTCTCTGGTGTATCAAACAGAACCAGACTACAACAGTCTGAAAGTTTTTGGTTGCCGGTGTTTTCCTATGCTGAGATACAATTCTACTCATAAATTACAACCACGTTCTTTACCATGTGTGTTTATTGGGTATAGCAATCTGCATAAAGGTTACCGGTGTTATCATCCTGAGACTCGCAAAATCTACATATCTAGACATGTAGTTTTTGATGAGAATGTCTTTCCATATCAAAAAGCTTCTGCACCAGAATCTAATACCAATCTTTTTGTGTCCACATTTCACCTATTTGTTCAAAATCAACCTCCACAGATTACGCCTATTCCCTTACCAAACACAACTTCAGCTTCACCTAAGTCTACCAACCTTCATCCCTCGTTCCCAAGTCTCAACTCTTTCAACCTACTGAATGCATCAGATTGCTGCCCTACAGATCTGTCTACAGACTGTGCCACACCCCCTACACCAGCTCATTCTCTTATCGAAGAATCAGGTGATGAAAGTTTTTCCCTTACAGAGGACTTTGGTGATGAGAGTCATGACAGACTAATTGATACAGATACTGCTACTGCTTCAGCTACTACTTCAACCCCTGCCATTGATTTGATTATAGATCTTCCTTTACCACCTGTTACAGACACTCTGAATACTCATCCAATGGTTACAAGGTCCAAGAATGGAATTACCAAGCCCAAGTCTTCTGCATTTCTCACTGAGCAGAAACTGGAGCAGGAACCTCGAACAGTTCGAGAAGCTTTTAAACACCCACAATGGATCGCTGCAATGACTGAAGAAATGGAAGCGTTATATCGTAATAACACCTGGAAATTGGTCCCACGACAGCAAGGAATGAATGTAGTAGGATGTAAGTGGGTGTTTAAGATCAAGCGGTGTGCTGATGGCACAATTGAGCGGTACAAAGCCCGACTCGTTGCTAAGGGCTTTCATCAGGTTGAAGGTGTTGATTTTACTGAAACGTTTAGTCCAGTAGTGAAGAGTGCCACTATCAGGATTGTTTTATCGGTTGCAGTAACTAGACATTGGGAAGTTCGGCAACTAGATGTTAAAAATGCGTTCCTACATGGAGAACTAAGAGAGGTGGTGTTTATGGAACAGCCCCTGGACTTTTGTGATGCAGCCTCTCCTGATCATGTCTGTCAACTACAAAAATCGTTGTATGGTTTGAAACAGTCCCCGCGTGCTTGGTTTCAAAAATTGACCAGTTTACTCAAACAGATTGGCTTTACATGTAGTCAAGCTGATACAACATTGTTTTATTGGCACTCGAATAGAGGTACTGTCCTGTTACTAGCTTACGTTGATGATATTCTGATTACAAGGAGTAATCCAGAATTGATAAAAGAAGTAATAGATCAGTTGAGTCGTGGTGTTGCTCTTAAAGACCTTGGACATCTGCATTATTTTCTCGGAATTGAAGCTGTGTACACCTCCCAAGGGTTGCATCTTACTCAAACAAAGTATATTAATGATCTATTAGAGAAAGCATCAATGAAGCATGCTAAGCCTATGCGCACTCCTTGTAGTCTGAAACCAGATTCTACTGCTGTAGACACACAACCAGTGGATGAGACTCTATATCGCACCTTGGTGGGAGCTCTGCAGTATGCTACACTTACGAGACCTGATATTGCACATGCTGTCAACCTTGCGTGCCAACACATGCACCAACCTCAAGCTGTCCATTTCAGTGCCGTTAAGCGCATCTTGCGGTATCTAGCAGGGACTGCAAACCTCGGCCTTCTACTTACTCCACAAACCTCTCTATCTCTTGTTGCGTATTCAGACTCAGATTGGGCTGGGTGTGAACTTACTCGTCGTTCCACCTCTGGGTATTGTGTTTTCTTGGGTTCAAATTGTGTATCGTGGATGTCTAAAAAGCAACCAACCGTGTCTCACTCAAGTATAGAGGCGGAATATAGAGCCCTTGCTGCTGCAGCATCCGAACTGACTTGGATACGCTATGTCCTTGACGATATTGGAGTCTCCTGCACCTCCAAACCTGTGCTGTTCTGTGATAACCAGAGTGCTCTTCATCTCGCTTCAAATCCAGTGCTTCATGCTCGTACGAAACATATCGAACTCGATTATCATTTTGTACGGGAAAAGGTAGTCCATGGTGAATTAGCTACACGGTTTGTTCCCTCAACACATCAAGCAGCTGATATGTTTACGAAAGCTCTTAGCTTTCCCAGTTTTGTTGTTAATCGATCCAAGCTCGGCATTCGTGTTACTCCTGCTTCGCTTGAGGGGAGATGTAAAGATAATGAGTTAGATAATTAGTTATCAGTCAGTTAGTCTTGTTACTACTGTCTTCGGACTCTGTATATATAGTACTCTCCCACTCTGTATTCTGTAATGAGGAAAAAGCTAATACAACAGTACGCATTATTCATTGTTCTCTGCTCTTCGATTCTCTCTTCAAGAACTCTGAACTTCTTCACAAACTTCATAGACAACTGTGTAACAAAAGCAATTGTCTTAGATAGTCACTACAAGTAACTTTAACATCTATGTAATGGCGAGAGGGCGTGAGAAGTCGAGAGGTCGTGAAAAGTCGAGAGGTGAGAGGTCGAGGAGGCAGGAGGGCTGCCATACACGTGTTTCAGGACGGAAGACAGGGCGACCTAGTAGCACCAATTGTGTCTCTCGAAGGAGGCCTCATCGATGGGGTCCCGTTCATGCTCAAAGCGGAGGGCCTCAGTGGCGTGGCGGCGTGATGTGGTTCATTCTTGTGCGAGGCTAAGGGATTTAGTGGCTAGGCGCCATGTTGCGACGCAGTTTGTTTCCAGGCGAGGTCGGAGGTTGGCGTGGTCTCGATTCCCCTCCAGGTGGGAGAGAAGGTGCGGTCGGCATGTAACAGGGCAAGGACGGAGCGACGGGGTTCTTTTCCAAGTAGGGTGGCGAGTGACCAGAAAGCTATCGCAGAGGAGAACGATGGCCAAGGATGTTCTCTGTTCGTTGACAATCTGAGCAGGGAGGTGGATTCAAGAGCGCTTCGATGGCTGTTACGTATGGACTGAAGTATCCTTAGCATCTTTATTTCCAGGAAGAGGCGCCCTAACAACAGGCTGGTGTTTGCGTTTGTCAAGTTGCAGAATGCTTCGCTAGTTGATGCGGCGGTGGATAAAGTTCATGGGCATGTATTCTTTGGGCATAAGCTCTACGCGCGGCGGGCCAGGAATACGGCTTTGCAACTTTCCATCCAATTTCATAGTAGGGTTGAGCGGAACCGTGCTCCCAGTCCGCGTTCCGGTGACGGTGGAGGTCCGATAGACGTACCAAGTGGTTTTTTACAGGACAAGAGGAGTGCCATGGTTTTTTACCCAGATGGGGAAGGTCAAGAAATCATGATCTGAGGGGGTCTTCTTTTTATCGATGCGTTGAAGGATTAGTAGAGCTCCATTGAACAACCAAGGATCACGATCAAGGACTGCATACAACATTCTTATGCGCTTGAACTCCAACAAGAAAATATGTGTGGCCACTTTCTTGATCTTCAAGTGTCCCTCGAGCTGCCAAACTTTGGACAAAGTAGACTCTATCGCTCATAAATCACCTCCACAAGTGGTGACAAGCTTTCCTAGTAAGCATCTGTCAAATGACAGGGCCAAGTCATGGTACATCAGACCTCAATCGATATAGGTGAAGCTTCATCTTTTGTGAGGGAGAGCTCCTCGCATTGACAAGTGAGGTCCTCCACTGATTTACGGTAGAGATCCCATGGAGCTGACGTGGATCAAGTGGGTATCACCAGGGTGGTGGCAAGTCGAAGGAGAAGCACCGCAGAGGAAGGCCCAAGATTGCAGCCAGAAGGGAAGCATCTCTGACCGAAACAGAGGTTAGAGAAGAAGAAGGCTAGGACAAATTGTATGGTAGAATATCATTAGCGATCTGTGAAGTTTAATGGTAAACTCAAGTGAGAAGGATTCATGATTGAGCTCATTAATGAACTGAAAATTGTCAGACAAGTGAGAAAAAAGAGGAGCGGGAGCAAGTAAAAATGAGGGTCTCTAAGAGAGAATTTTAAATATTTTCATGCTAGTATCTGTTAGTTTTGAAGGGGATCTGGTGGATGATGAAATGGAGGGAGTATTAGTTAGCATTAACAAATAAATCATAATGGCTCTGTCTGACAGACTATTTCCCAAGTAACTTGACGAACAACTTCTTCAGTAACTTCTACTAACTTTTTTCTCTCCCTAAAATATGTAGGAAGCTACACAACTCAATACGCCATTGGGGGTCAGGGTAGTACTGCTTGAATTTGTCAACCTGATCCTAAGACAGAGTGTGCGTCCTCCCCGTATCGTACGTGGGATTATTTTCCTTTAAAGAACTTCTGAGATTATTAATCGTTATTTTTTCTTGGTCAGGGTGATTGTTAAGTATTTTGATGTACTATCACTATTTAATATTTTCTTTGAACTACAAATATTTTTTTTGAAGCAAACGATTATATTAATATTAAGAGCACAACGTGAGTACATAGGAAGGGAAGTCGGTGGACTTCCAGCAACTCGCCGGGAGTTGATGCTTACTAGCATAAGAAGCTAGGTTGTGGGCATTAAAATTATATAGTCTATTAACATGAAAGCATTGGAAGTCTACAAGTGGTACTAAATTTGCCATGGTCTCATTGAGCAAATGCTAAGTGCAGTCTGGGAGGCTCGAGGGCCCAAAGGCTGTCAGGTGGTCAACAACACTTTTACAGTCTGTCAAGAGGCGAACGTGGGTAAAATGAAGACGCTTAGCAAGATCAATACCCAGAAGCAGGGCCGCTGCCTCCATATGTGAAGGATCTTGCGTTGTATGACCACCCATAACTGCGGCACCAATAATAGAACCATGCTGCATTGCCACTGCTGTTAAGCCATAACGACCAAACCGATCAAGGCCTGCATCCACTGATATTTCCACCCAGGAAGGATGGAAGCTTCGTGCATCCACCAAAGTGGGCAAGTGAGACAACCTGGTTGCAGCTGAGCTTAGACGGAAAAAACTGTCTGCCTGAAACCATCCTGCTTCAAAAGTGGTCACACGCCCATGCGAAAACTGATAGCGGGCATACCATAGACGCCAAAGAAGCGACGTGAGCAAGGACAGGCTGGTCCGAGACATGGTAGCGCATGAGTGAGTGTACCAGTCGATGAAAACCGCATCGGGCCCAGCGGGCGGAGAAAAAAGGCATGCGTAGACGGTCCCAAAAGGGGGTGGCAGATGGGCAGTTAAAGAAAGCATGGAGGAGGGTCTCATCGCGAACACAAAGTGCACAAGCTGCCAAATCAGGACGATGCAACCGATTAGCCAACACACCCCGGCAAGGCACTGCTCTATGCAACAGCTTCCAACCAAACAAACGGATGCACGGAGGCAAGTCCAGTGCCCAAAGACGCTTAGTGGCGAGACCCTGGGTAGAAGGACTCGATGAAGATGTAGAGGGACGAGCCTGACGAGAAAGCGCAACATCACAGTGATAAGCACTCTTAACCGAGTAAAGACCCGAACTGGTGAGGCCCCAGAACCACGAGTCAGGGGAGAGCACATCAGCAGGCAATTGCACATTACAAATATGCTGAATATCCTCTGGGTGGAAAATGGTCCGAAGTAGAGGAACATTCCAGGCAGAAGGAGAAAGCATCAAAGTAGACACAGAAGCCTATTGGTGACATGGTGGAACAGACCAAAGAAAAGGCATGCCTCCCTCCTTGGAAGGAAGCCATCGATCACTTATGGCAGTAGAAAGACCATTACTAATTCGGCGCCTGGCCCCAACCTGTATCAAATCCCGAACACCAAGGAGAGCGCGCCAGACGGGGCTTGCGGTAGATAAAGGCTGAAGAAGCTGAAGAGGGCCGTCGCCCAGATAACGGGCCGTGTAGAACTGAGACAATAACGACTCACGGTTGGTTAAGATACACCATAGTTGCTTGGCAAGAAGCGCACGATTAAAACTGCGCAAATCACGAAGACCCAAACCACCAGAGGAAAGAGGAAGGCAAAGAGCTTCCCACTTCGTCCAGTGGATACCTTTCGTAGTTTGTGAACCACTCCACCAGAAGCGAGAAATCATACGCGTAATGGATTTGAGGACCGACTGAGGTAAAGCAATAACAGACATCACATACGTCGGAAAACTGCATAATTGAACCACCTGAATTAAATACCAACAACACAAATTCATTCTCTGCGCACAATTGCAACAGAGATAACATCTAATAAAGCACCAGATCGAAAATCTGTAACATATTCAATTGCATATTCAATTTGTTACACAATTGCAACAGAGATAACAATTGCAAATTCATTCTCTGCGCACAATTGCAACAGAAATATTCAATACAACAGCTAGAATCTGTTACAGCAGCAGCAGCTAGCAATTCATTACAAAAAAATATAATCTGTTACAGCAGCAGCAACTAACAGAATCAGAGGGCTACAAAGGTAGCAGTGTAACCTATACATGGTAGATACAGCTAGGATGACTCCCAGCAAGAAATAGCATAAAACAGAAGCGTAAAACAGTACAAAAACGGTGCAGAAAACTGTAAAAAACAAAATCCATGATAGCAGCATCAGAGCTAGCTAGTCTACCACTCCATTCTCATAAACATGGCTGTCATGCTCTCTCTGACATGCAACAAGTCGGCAGGAGCATAAGTCTTGAATCTGGCATAATGCTCTTTAATCTGCAACAAGAAAATGAATGGAACACATAATGAGATTAAGATAAAGACACAAAAAATCTGCCGAAAGAATTAAATACAAGACAGCGTTCGTATTACCTTGTCTTTATCATTCTTAAAACTTGGGAAGTACCCGCAGAACTCGTACATATACCGCATCACGTAGTACCCGCAACTCCTAGAATCCTTTTGGGTAGGGCACTAAATCACCAAAATTCACAAATGTAAAACAATTGTACAAAGATAATAGCAGCACGAATGAAATACATGAATTACCAAACCTTGATGTAATCGACGGTCAAATCACCAAACTCTCCCTGAGGGGTTTTTTTGTAACAACTGTTACATATAGGCTCTATTCGGCATGGTTGTTTTGTGGTTGTTTTGGTCTGGCTGTTTTGTGGTTGTTTTATATGTGGCAGTATATTATTGGAGTAGAAGGTAGGACCCACGTGGGACCCACGTGGGGACCACCTCATTTATACCACAAAACAACCATCAAAATGACAACTCCGAACGCAGCCATATTAACAAAAGCGTTTAGCAAAATGAACAAGTACATTAATTTTGGTTCAAAAAACTTACAAACAATTAAATAGTAATAAAAACTTACTCTTTGATTAAGTCTTCAGTGTTGAATTCTGTCCACTGCCCTAGTGGATCTAGAACGAGCAGAGTAGCGGTGGCAGCGCAGAATATAAACAAAGCCCAGTGGTGGCTACAATGTCAAATACAAAATGAAATGAGAAATGAAGGTAAAAAAGTTAGCTAATTAGTATGTAATTTTATATTAGAACTCACGTTTGGTGATACGGCATTAGAATGAATAATTTATTCTGTTGATCAACAACATTGAAGCAATGAATCATGTATTCACAAAACCTCCCCGGGTCCCTAGTGACTGAGTCGTACGATAAACGCTCCGGGCACACCGCAGTAACGGAGGTCATGTCCTTCTCAGCACATCTCTCAAGCAGACATCTATTATATCACATGTACTATAAAAAGTTAGCCAATGCAACTTCATAGATACTTATTCTATATGTTTTTACAGTATGAGGAAAGAACACTTACTTTAGATAAGCTTGAATAATGTTAATGTTCAGATAATCTCCACACATCATCTCTCTGATGTCCTCAAAGTTGATTGCCGTGATCATATCTTCTTCGTAGTGAAACATCGACTTTGGAAGCGTCATCATGAAGTTGTTAGTTTGAGATGACTTCAACATGATCTTGTCGTAGAGATTCATCTGCTTGGCCCCCAAAACATTAACAAGTTTTTGTGGCAGTGCGAGCTTATTTTTAGGCGCCTCAGAAGTCCTGGTGCGACCCCGGACGGGCGCTGGATTCTTACCTTTCGCACCCCGACTCACTGGATTCTTACCCTTCACACACAAACAGTAAAGCATAAATGTAAAGATAATTACTAATTGATTATTATAGTAACATTAAACATTTATCTAGAACATACCCTTGTACTTCTGACAGGATTCGCCGGCGCGCAGATCTCTTCTTCTCTGGGCCGGGATACGCGGCGAGGAAGCTCAGGGATCTCAGGATTCGCCGGCGCGCTGGTCTTCTAGTCTGGGCCGGGTTACGCGGCGAGGAAGCTCAGGGATCTATAATAGATTAGATTAGACACTTAATGCTAAATAATGCATTTTATTAGATACTAAATGGTTGTCAAACAGTCTTACCTCATCGGTGACAACAATATAACATGCTGGCCAGGGCAATATGTCTCCCTTCGCTTCGATCAGCGTGCATTTGTTGTCAAACGCCATCGGAAGGTATGCATGCTCAAATCCATCAACTATCAGGTCCAAGGTCACACGCGCGTAGAATGGGGGTAGACGTACGAAACTGATGAGCGTGAGTGGACCTGATGGCAACACCGTCCCGTAGGCCGCATCTACAGGGTGCCCTTCTAATGGTATTTGGAGACGACATTTTTTTTGCTCCTTTAATAAACAGAGATAATACGTGAAATAAATAAGTGAGTCCAATCTAATACTATTTAAATAACTTTATTTTAGGAGAAAAATAGTTAAACAAAGTTAACCTGGATGTTGGCAAACGGGTACGGGTCAGCGGCCGGAGCACAACTAGACGAGGAAGACAGTCGAGGAGGATCTAGCTGCTGCTGAGTAGTCGCATGTGCAATCGCATTCAACGCTTCCTGCAGCCTCTCCTCGATAGCCCGGCGCTCAGCAGCCTGTTTCTCGTCATTAGCTTGGCGCTCAGCAGCGAACTTACGCTCTACCATCGCCTCGACTTCAGCAGCACTCATCTGACCCTTCCTAGCAGATGGCGGGAATACGTTCTTCTGACGTACTTCTCCCCCAAATCCTCTAACACGCCCCGGGTGATCCTTCTTCCCAAGCATTTGATTGAGCGCGTCGTCTTGAGAAGGAGGAGCGTGTAAGTCTACTTCTCCTCTCTGTGCCGCTTCGTACTGTCCAATTTTCAAAGAAGTTAACACTAAATTTAAGATCAACAAACACTTGAGTATATAAGTAAATTATTTAACAGCTACTTTCAAATACTTACAATTTGGTTAGCCAGTTGTTCCATCGCAGCATTAGGAAATATCCTCTGACCTTCGCTGGTCGTTTTCTGGCGTCCCAGTATGTACATCTGCACCCTCCTCGCCTCAGAGACATCCTCGATCGGGCATTCACTTCCATCCTCGTTCCTCCGTGTCAGCAAACCAGCTTCTTTCCATCCCTCGAGGCTGCCCACATATCCCCTTCGTCCCATGGTGTGGGGGTAGAGATTAGCTTCACGGTTTTGCCGTGCTTGTTCTTGTTTGCTGTTAAGAAAGTACAACAGGAAATTAATTAGAAAATCAGGGATAAAGCATTATGAGCATTAATTAAGAAAAGAGTACACACAAACATACCCTGAACTCGGGGGTGGCGTGCCGCTCAACGAACTCCTTCCACTCCTCTTCAGTGATCATGCCATTGTACACAACATACGGCGGAGGCTCACGTGGGGGCACCCTGTTGATCCAATGCTCAACCAAGTAGTGGCGGAATGATTTAGCTTTGCCGGACACCAAAGAAAGAACGGTCTTCTTCACTTCTTCTGGGATCTTGTATCGTTGAACCT